>PVKH010013183.1:0-16943 GCA_004027955.1 Chaetophractus vellerosus | reverse complement strand
GTGTTTTTTTTTTTTTTTTTGCGTTCTTCTGTGTCTGCTTGTCTCCCCCTCCCCTCCACCCTGTTGCGGTGACCCGCCGAATCAGCTCATCATGTGGCAGCCTGCCTGCTCACGGGCGGCTTTTCCTGCCCGTGGTGGCTTTGCCCTGCCATGGCGGCTTGCCTTCTCACAGCGGTCTGCCCGCTCAAGGAGGCCCTGGAACCGAACCCGGGGCCTCCCACGTGGTAAACTGGCGCTCTACCAATTGAGCTACAGCTGGCCCTTCAACTGGCCTTTATTTTATCATCTGTAAAATGAGAGAGTTAGACAACATAATTTCAAAGTTTTTCCCAGATCTAAAATTCTATGGGTGGATCTTGAAAGTGGGAAGGACCTAGACTATTTATCCATAGGAACACAAAGCTTACCTTTAGAAATGAAGGCAATTCTATATAAAACTCAGATACCAGACATCCAATCCCATCAACCCTATACCAAGAAGTCACAGTGGTAGTGAAAGGCCAATATTTGAAAAGAATGATTACAAAATCTCAACCACATAATGGTTAATTAAAATAAAAACTTTTGAGCAGTTAGAAATTTTAGCTATAATTTGATATGTAATACTATATTTTCAAATTCCTATACTAGTTATTCTTTATAAGATGTACATGATGGTCTTACCATATTCATTCTATAGAGAGAAAGATTAAAAGTCTGTGGAATCTTCCCCATAGCCATATGACATTAAAGGGAGGAAATTAAGAGTTGTATTTAATGTCTTTTTACGTACTTTAAACAACTTTCTACAGTCATAAAATAATGTCATCTTAAAAACTTTTTCAAGAGATGAATGATTTTCCTTGTTACTTTAGTACTTTATTCACTCTTTGCACAGTGTCATTAAATCCTTGCAAAGATGGCTTTATTGTGATGTGCTGTATGGCTGGTTAGAGGCAAAGAAATCAAGAAACGGAGGTGTGTTAGACTGAAATTGCTGATGCTAATCAGAAGTGACAATGAAATTCCAAAGTGCACATTTTAAAATAAGCTAGACCCCAATTAGTAATGGCTACTGTATAAGGAAGATCACCTGGATAAGTAAACCCACTGTTCAAACCTCCTCTCAGGTATTTGTTTCAAGCTCTTCCTCAAAAGCTGACCAAAGAACAAATACAAAAATAAACTGATAGGTTTTCTTTCATGTCCTGTCCTTCATAAGACACACTGCCTGGTATATAAATCAAGCTGTAAGAAAACAAAACAAAACAAAAAACAAAACAAAACAAAACAAAACAAAAATATGGTCAGAGGGAATAAAAAGAACAAAGAATTCACCTCATCTTGAGATTTTCATAAAGAACACTTCTACTCTATTCAATTAAACATACACAATCAAACCAATGCATGTACAGAGCAATTTTAATCTAAACTATATAGGTCTTTGAGTAATCTATAAAATTCACATAAAATATGTAGACACGGGTTATGAGATAAGATATAAGGAACAGAAAAATTGTGGTTGTTAATACCACACCATTGACCAGTTGCAGATTTCGAAAAGTAAAATGATACAATTAAAAATAAGCAGATTTCTAACATATCTGGAGCTTTGTACAATTGGAGTGAAAATTTGGAAGGGAAAATACCAGGTCTGTCTCTTTAAGTTTCATCTTCTTATCTTATTGGTGAGTCAATAAGGAATGGGGCCGCAATGTCTATAAAACTGCTGATGGCTGACCTCAAGTTTGAGTCAGTCACTAACAGTGACAAGCTCTGCAAATCTCAGACGTGGCTGCAAATCAAACACCTACCTTCCCATGTGCTCAAGGCACAGAAACCCAGCCACAAATCTCTCTAGTAATCCTTATTATACAGCCATCACCATTTGCAGCAGCATCTTCCAATATGAAGGACAGCAATAAATATCAGTGGGTGAGGATGAAAAATTACTCATACATACTACTAATAAAAAGGATAGCCGACCATCAATTCTCTTTAAATGTAAAGCAAGAGGTGAATTCTAACTGAAAGTGGGCTATTCCACCCCTTCAGCAGGGGTTAACATGGAAGCCATTTATTCTTACAATTCCAATCCCTCATTTAAAAATGTATCAAATGACAAGAATCATTCCCAATTATCATTGGAGCTTTTGAAAAAATGAATTATTTTTTAATTAAAAGACCGATCTATTGTCTTGATTTTGTGTTTGTGACATTAAAATCAAATAAGCACAATATAATACTGAGAAAGGATGTGATGAACTTCATGAATTTGTTTTAGTACAATTGACTTCTAATCTGTGAAATTGGTCAGTTATTATACAAATTATGTAGAGATTCCCTAGTTATTTACAAAGATGGGAATCCCCCATTGAAAATATCTACTCTGAGCCCATTCTTTCCACAGACCAGGGATTCAGATTAGGAACAGCAATGACTCAAACTCTGTCATTTTGTAGTAACTTGAAAGAAGCCATTCCTGAACTCACCCAAAGGACATTTTAATGTTAAAAGCCATAAAACATGCTCTTTAGAGCCAACAATTATGGAATTAGGCTTCTCAACCTCTTAACCTGTCAACAAAGAACCCCAAATATCTTTGTTGTATGAGATTATGATGTTTTCCCAGACTTACTCTAGATAGTGTCTGCAAACTGCTCTGTTGTGACTTCATTAACCATTTTTTGAAAACTTGTAAACTCTCTCTTGGCTAAAATTCTTTAAAAACCCCACTCATATATTAGAATTCATCCATTTCTCTATCATTAAACTAAATACAACCTTTTCACCTCTCAAAAGATGCATTCTGCACCCTTTTGCCTAGTGGAGACATTTTAGTCCCTTTGCCTTTCATAGAAATTGGTGCGTTGGCAGATGGGTGGGAGGGGACAATGAACTGTTTATCTCTAAGTGTTAACTATTAGTCCCCTCAACTGAAATTTCTCTAGAGCCTCCATTTATTCCTGTTCTTTCATATACCTGATTCTCATAGCCCCTAGAACATGTGGCCTTCTCTTCTTTCTCCATATTAAAAAACAACTTGATGTCAAATAAATTTTCCAACTATAAATTCAAAATTCCTTTCTAGTCAAACAGTTTTACAAATCTTATGTGACAATACTGGGCATTAATGATGAGTGTGCAAATTAATCAGAGAGCTGGAAACATTGCCTTCATGTGAATATGCCCATTAAAAATAAGTCCATTCTAAAACTAAGTCCGCATCATTTTTTGTGGGTGTGATTATTTGACAAAATACTATAGGTATTTAAACTTCTGTCCTCTTTGCTTCTTTCCTCCAGACTTAAGTATAATATACAGAATTCAGGGCCAATGCTAGGCATCCTACCAGAAAATTAAAACATTTTTTAAAGCAACAAATACACACAAATTGTGAGGTATGAGAAAATATTCACACCAAACTTTTCAAATAAAAGTCAGAGACCCAAACAACTGTCTTTAGGCACTAGTGGGAAAAACACAAAGGTCGGTGCCTGCAGAGAAAGGCAGACCTCAGGTAAATCCAAATCTTTTATCAGGAACACTAGATGTTGACCGCAGAAAAATCACTTTAAAATAAAACAGGCTATGCAAAAGCTGAAAAAAGATCTCTTTTAGCTGCATATAGTATAACTTTCAATGTATGACCTAAAACTAAATCAGGAGAAGTTCTAAAGTATGAATATCCAACAAAGCTAACTATGAGTAAAAGAATGATTTTTTTCTCCATTTGGGAAGCTCAGCATAAAATAGTTGAGCACAGAACCAAAGTTGATAGAACTTATATTTACAATCGACTTTTTTTTTTGTGGTAGGAAATGCTATTGTAATTTATTATTTATACTCATTTTTTAAAAAAAGTATGTTTCAGTGTCTTTGCCTTGGTACACATAGAAGAAAGATGAGAGAACCTATTATACAGTGACCTTTCCCTTAATACAATATTACCAGAACACTAGAGAATTTAGTTTTCAAAAATAGTAAAGAGAAACCCATTTTCAAAGCTTACATCAGTAAATGTTAAAAAAAACCTTTATGTAAGATTTATTTAAAAAAACACTATTCTTCTCATCAGGTGACATGTGTGGATCAGTTTACCTGTGAAATTTGTAGTCAGAAAAGATTGAAGTGGAACATGAACTTTGTGACTGTGTAGGATTAAATAGCTCACTGGACATACTGCGTGGTCACTGCAATGCTGGGATTGAGACCTAGATCCAAGACCAGCCTTAGTTAGGAAGGGGGAGGGACAACTGGAAGAGCTGAAACAGGATGGAAACAGGAGCTTCATTGGCAAGCTCCAGGTGTCTGTAGCTATCCAGAGGGCATTCTTTGTCTAAACCTTGAGTGCTTCTTTAAACAAATTTAAATGGAAGAGATCAACACCATAAAAATAAAACAAGGCCTTTTAAAGGAACTCTAATAAACTTCATTATTTTACAGAGTCAATTATAATCTGACCTACTATGTCATTCACCAAAAATGTATCAAATGTATCACCTGTTAGGGGGCGCTCATGCAACTGGAAGTTGGAAATACAGGAAGAAAAAGGAAAACACTATCTCTCCCCTCAAAGGGTTCACTGTGTATTGGGAGAAACAGGTGATTTCACATTACATGTATTAACTCAGAGTGATAGAGGCAGCAGAAGTGGTGATTAAGAACTTGAATTCTGTAGCCAAGCTACCTGAGTTTCACTCCTAGGCTTTCCAATTTCTAGTTGTGTGACACTGGGCAAATTGCTTACATGCGGGTGCCTCAGTTCTCTCCTCTGGTTAAGAGCACTAATACAAGTATAATTCTCAAAGCATTATTATGAAGATGAAATGCATTATATTACACATAAAGTTTTAAACTGCTCTTGGTATAATGGTGGGCACAGCATGCTATGGGAACATATAGGAGAGGAGCAAGACTGGGTCTTGGATATTGCAGTAGCATGGTTAGAGGACCTTCCAGCTGAGATGAGATCTAAATGGAGTCTTGAAGTAGCCTAGTAAGATTTATACAGGTGAGCAATGGGAATAACACACAGCATGTGCAAACACACAAGGAAGAGAAGTCAACAAGAGTTTGAGGTACTTGGAGAAGTTAATAAGCAGAATCCATATTATGCTAGCCAATTTCGATTTTATCCTAAAGACAGTATCATGAATGTCTTTGTCCCTATGGATCATCTCATTCTTTGTTTTTTGCCTGCCTGCCCTATCACACCTCCTACTCTACCATTAGTTTTTTCTTAACCTCTACTTAATTCTGTACTTGGCTACCAGGTAATCTTTTCTAAAAAATAAAATTTAACTAGTGCATCTACATGTGCAACAACCTACATTTTATTCCTTGTGATTCTTAAGACTGTATCCAAGTATTTTGGTCCAGTAGTCAAGTCACTCCAGTCACCATCCAACAATATGTATCCAAATGCACTTCCCCTTTACTGGAATAGTATTTTAATCACAACCAGCTTCCTGTTACTCCCATCTCCTTCCTCTCATTGCAGGTTTTATTCATCCCAACCTCTGATTTTGCTCAAGTAGTTTCCTCTTTGAAATGTTTACCTCCCCAGATCAACTTCAATTACTTAGATAAGAAAAGGCTCAGGATATTATTGAATATACTGAAATAAAAAAAGGAGTCTTGCTTGACCAAGCTCCACATCTTGGTGGTAAGCTTCTGACTCCATAATCCTTTGGAATTTATTTAGAAACCTCATAATTATACTTTATGTTAGATTTGTTTTTTCCTTCTCTCTCTGCATCGATTATACCTTCCTTGTGAGTGGACACTTTGCTTCCTAAATATTCTACTTTGCAATTTAAGTACATCTACACTATCTTGCATACTAAAGAGTTCAACAAATGCTTGTTGAATGAATATGTTATATGTAAAGAATATCTCATAATACAACCTTCACCATGATATATCAAGATTATTATATGGAAGTCCCATGCATCCTCAAAAATTAGTTACTCATCTATTGGAAGCTGCATTGGGGGGAAATCAAGATGGCAGTTTATGGCTTTTTACTTAGGGTTATATAGTTCACATAGATAAGTACAACATCTTTAAATGTATTGGGATTCTTTCAATTGAGTGACTTTTAAAATAGGGTTTTTATTATAATATGAGATGTGGTTGAAAACATAGAAGAATTTAGAGTAACTCTCTGGATATTAGAATTTTGAAGGAGGGGAAAAATCATTTATTCAGCATGTATTGTGTACCAGTCATCACAAGGCTATAGTAACTTCACATAAATCATGTCATTCAATCTTTCCAAAATCTCCTTCCGTATGGAAGTATTATCGTTTTGACCATTTTATAGCTCAATATCACTGAGGCTCAGAAAGTTTAAGGAATCCATCCAAAAAGCCACATATCCAAATTGATAATTTGGGATTTGAATCCAGGTCTGACTCTAGAGCCAAAGTCCTTCAAGTGATTGTGTAGACTCTATTGGTAGAATGGCAATACTTAGAAATAGATTAAAAATAACTTGACAATTTTGGACAAGTAACTTAAACTTTCTTAACTCATTTTTTGTTCTTAATGTGGAATTTTTCTAGGCAATCACTAAAGTTCTTTATGATTCTTTAAATCTTTGTGAAAGAGTGGCATCTGTTTTCTTCTTTTTAAACTCATATTTTAAAATCTCATGGTATGCAGAGTCAGGAGAAAATTCTGTGTGCATCAATGGGTCATATATTTATTATAGCAGGGACATGTAATTAGAGGTGATAAGGGAATTATTATATTTTTCTTTATATATCACTGTACCATTTGACATGCTAAAAATGGTAATTGCTTTTGCAATTTATATCACTTTTAATGGGGAACTGATTGAGTTAAATCAATCAATCTCTTCTTTATTAAATGATGATTACCAAATTATATAGATTCCAGAAATTATTGAGTGGACTTCTTTTCTGTTTGGGATAAACTATAAAATGCTGTTCCTACCATGCCTTTTTGCATTATATTCTAGAGAAATATGCATATTAGAAGAGAGTGACATGATTCTAGAACCATGTCTATAATCAAATCATGTGTTGAGTACTTGCAGTAACTTCCATTTACCTAAAGTAAAAATAGCTTAAGTCAAAGTGTACTCAATGAATTAGAGATCATAAAGCAGTTAATAAATGTACTATCTTCTTAACTATCATTTATGTCAATAATGATAATTTTACTAGGCACTCAAGCTTCTTACTTCTTAATATTCTGCATCAAAATAATAATGTAAAACATGAAAGGAAAATCTAGGAAAACATCTATAAGAAAGTTGATTGTACTAAATATCATTTGAATTTACCCTCATAACCTAAGTAATCTAGATTAACTGCTTAGGTATGTTTGAATTAATTAGAACTTGTTTGAACCCACAACCTGGAATGGACTGAATGTGATGAACTGCCAATTCACAGAATCAGTCCACTCTGATCATGATTAGCTAAACCCTTTTTCCCAGCTGTTGACCTTTGGTACCATTTGACTCTTGTGGAAAAGGAAGCTGGGTCAGTGCTAATAACTGGGCATTCTTCTCTCAAACATAAACAGTCACACAACTAAAATCTATATCTTGTTTATAGATCATGGCTCATAAGGTTTTGAGCACCATGTCACAGAACACAGTTAGATGAAATGAGAACCTTTTATATCAAGCCATCAGTATGACAGATACCCCAAGGCACAAAGTGCCATTACATTCAGGGAGGATATTTTTGATGTGTTAATTTATACCTTCAGGGTTCAGATCTGGCTTGTAGGACATCCTAATTAGAATTAGCCTTTGGTGAAAAGAGAATCCAAGAAGAGATAAAAATGAATGTCAAGTTTCTTGAAAATATGACACAGGCATCCGTGGGACTGAGAAAATTACAGAATTAGTCTTTTTTTTTTAAACTACCTTTTACAATGGACTAAAATAAAAGTTCAGTTCTCTGTGGGACAGTGGAAGTAAAAATTCTAACGAGCAAATAACAGAATTTTGGTCATGCTCTACAACAAGCAGGTCCATTGCATGTTCTTAATATGATGACCACAGCTCAGAAGTGTATCTCTGTAGTACTTAGGTTTTCACAAACTAAACAAATAATTTGAGACTATAGTGAAATGGTTACAGAAACAGTGTAATAAGCCACCAAAAAATCTCACAAAATTTAGAAATTAATTTAATAGACATATAGTCTATAAATAAAATTAATTTTCCCTCAGAAAACATGTGCTGTAATAACACAGAAGAAATGTTTAAGGGCAAAGTATAAAAGCCTGCCGCAAATACTACTGAAGGAAAAGGTTTTTATGGAACCCTATAGATAGTCACCAACAAACCAATTCACTATTTGTTTACCATAAGGCTTCTTATGCTAACTGGAATCATATTGTTTTAATTTAAAGGAAAATAAAAAAATAACACATTTTTCCAACTTGAGTTTTTATGTAGCAATCTAAGCATGTGATGTGAAAAGTTAGCATTCAACAAATGTAGAGGGTCACTCATACCTTAAATTCCTCCAAGATTTTGTAATTTTTCCCATGATATTCACAAAAGTTTTTTACTTCTTTGCACTCAGGACAGCATCCATTGTGTTCCACTTTAGTACATTTTGGGTGAATTTTAGGACATTCTGGCTGGTCGCAAACAGGTCCATCCAGAGCACAGACACATGGACAGTTGGAATGCCCTGGGAAAAATCGTTCTCCCAACTTGTATACAAAGCCGCTGTCATCCACACACCCTTTCCCTCGATAGTCATCAAAGATCAGATTGTCATTACTAGAGGTCTGGTCGCCTTCATCAGCAGGATAATCTTCATGACTGATGGCAGCAGAGGTGACCAATCCGGGGATGACCAACAGAAGTATGCAGGCTTCATGAATATGAAGAGCCATCCCCTTCCTCAAAGACTTCTTGGTGTGCTCCTAATATTAAATATACCCAGCTGCTTCCATGGGAATACAAGAGGGTAGGCTGAAAATAAATATTTAGAAAGAATCATTTGACATATAAAAATAGAATATAGGTTCAGTGAAGGCCATGCTATTAGCTTATCTGGGATCAATTTGGAAGACACAGACTAAGTTCATGCAACAATCTACACTTTATTACTGAGTTTGGAGAGTTGGTCCTTGGCAATATATGAATTAATATTTATCAATGATGGAGTTATTTTACCTAGGAAATTTCAGCTTGTATTTATTTTCTGAATTTCAAATATCTGGCTTTGTCTAAAGTGAAATAAGTGATTTTACTGAGTTCCAAAAGGTTATGACAACTTACAAATAGTCCAAGAATAGTTGATATTTGAACTCACATTCTACATTCTTCTTAAAACTGGACTAGTCAATGATGGAATATATATTTGGATATATGGATATATATGTATATTTACTTGTGTATGTTTTACATATATATTACAATATTCTGTATCTGAACTCAAGAGATTGGTGAGAAAATTCTAACTCTTAAAGAAAGGGAATAAAATAACAGTTAAATGTAGATTATAATTGTGACAGAGCTAGTATAAAGACTTTCTTATTTCCTTATGCCCATAATTGGAGAACAACAATGGTCTCAACACAGGCTTACTTTTTTCATTGAATATGGAATGAATAGTCACACTGAATAAGAGAAAGGAAATTTAAAATAATAAATAATAAAATAGAACTCCTTATATTGAGAAGGATTAGTTAAAAATCAATTTATTTGTATTATTGTCCATATCTTTATTTCACTCAGGAAGTAAGCTCCTAGTGGGCAGGAAAGATGTATTTGTGCATTTTTTTTACAGCAACCTGTATCTAATATTCATGTAATACTATTTGAATTAAGTATGTCAATAAAACAATACCATTCACACAGTCTCGACAATGTATCTCTTTGGAAATGGCAAAAATGTCTGCATTTAGGCAATTTGCACCCCCAAAAGCCAGTTAAACCTGTTTATGGAAGTTTCTGAAAACTATAATGAGGTGTTACCATTCATAGTAAATATGTCTTATTAATTTGGTGGCATAACTCTTGCAAACTTCACTTGGTATTAGTGTTTGGTATAGAATGTTGGTAGTGGGTTCTTATTTAAATATTTAGAGTGACTAACTCACATATAGGCTCTGGCAAAACTGTGCTTTTAGGGAGTAATAGATAAAGAAAAGTGTTGGCAAATAGTTCATTTGTCCATTTAGATGCTACTGGCTTAATGCCAATATTGCTAAGCTTTTATATAGGAGATTTTCAAATCATTTATAAATGTCATTCATTGGTTAATTTTCAGATTATAATAAGAGCAATGACAAGCCATCTCTTTTTGGTCTAACGTATACAGATGGTACTTTTAAAGAAGGTAAAGATGGCTTTAGGAAACTTTTCATGAACTGTTATATCATATTGTGCATTTTAAGTTAGATATGCAAATTCTAGTAATAGTAAAATGGAAGGTAGTATATTCACGCCCTCTGTTCAGATAAAACTGCTCTCTGAGATTAGAATTCCTTCTGGGTAGGTAATGGTAAAGAAGATGGGTTTCTTTTAAAATATGCCAGAAATAATGAGTCATGACAGAACAAGAAAATGCAAACCCGTAATTCTACTTGAGAAGCTGCAAGCTCCCTTTGACAAAGCATTTTTTTCTCTTAAATTACTACAGAGGCCACAAACATAACAGAAGCTTCTAAAAATGCATAAATATATTTTACCAACTAAAGCCTGCATTTATACATCTCTCATATATTTAGAAAGTTTCTCTCGGAAGAAAAGGGAGCTGTTGTTCTTCCTTATAGTATTTCTGTAGTATTCGTCAAGCTATGCAGGAAAAGCCATAGAAAATACACATATCGTCCTGCTTCTAAAGGACAGACACAGAAAATGATCTCTTTGCAAGCTACAGGTAGGCATTAATGCGTCAGGTTATGGTAAATTTAAACTTAAAAGATAAAAATAGGGTGTAGACTCACATGTTTAATGTTATATAAACATTGAACATGCTTTATTTATGAAATATATATGAAATGCATTTTAAAATCTGTTTGAGTGAAACAAGGTTTTCTTTTGAATATAACAAAGTTCTAAGGCAATTAAAAAATAATACTCTTCATAACTGAGCTGCTCTAGTGCAATTTAAGATACTATTTACTTAAGAGAAGAAACATTTTAAAAATCTAATAAAATGTTTGCCTGAAGATTTTAATAAGTTAGCAAACATTGCTAAATTGAGGACCACTTCCCAGATAAACTCCCTCCTCCCCATATTGCTACATATGATTTAAAATGACTGCATATTTTTATTTGTTTAAAAACATAACTTATGTCATAAGATACACTTACCTAATCACTCTGGAGGTTAATGGTGGTGGTGTGGTTACAGACCAATATGAAGCAAAAGGTCAGTTATGTTTTAGGAAAGCAGTTCCTCTTTAATAACCCAAAGAATACATTTTCAGGCAGGAATTATAGGCAATCCATTCTCTCTACCTCCCATTTCAAAACACAGTCAAGAAGCAGTCTCCCGCCCTTCCAGAGAGAAACACAGCAGATACACATAAGAAATAAGCTTTGGACCTGTCTTCAGAATTCAAATCAAGAAGCAATGCTGTTTCTGTAGAAATCCAGACCCCAGTAGCAGAATCATGTTGAACTTATTTTTAGCATTTTCCCAGATCCTTCTATGAAATTTCCTGGCTTATTACGCCTCCTCCACACATGAGTTCACTTACACAGTGTTTGCTACGGCAGTAGAGGTGATTTGGCTAGGCTCTCAGGATCACAAACAGCAACAACATGCTGTAGCTTAAAGTCCGCTCCGCCGGCAATGCCATCAACATTATCCACAATATTTTGCTCGAATCTCCTCTTAAACACCAGAAAATGCTAACTGTGGACATGAAGGAAAGGAGCAACTTTAGCTGGCTTTCTGCATCACTGAGAGCAGTTTGCGACTGCTGATTTGAAGCTCATTCTGCCGATAGTCGGGAATTCCTCAGCACCACGGACAGCGCCAACAACTGGCTTCTAAGCCCAGTTTGGTCGAAATCCCTGAGCTGCTTCTGTAGAGGAAGCTAGAGCGTTCTCCTAAGCAGCGGCACTTTCTCTATACAACGGACATGCATTAGAAGGGGAGAAAGGCATTCTACGTGCGAGATACTATTTGCATTCAAATTACAACAACAAAAAAAATCATTTTAATTATACCTAATGCATTCTTGGATGGGCTGCAGAGATGAAAGTTCCGGAAGAGGCTTGCATTTAGATTTAAATCATCTGCAGTCTCCTTTTATTATTAATAGATAAGGCATTATCATTGTCAAGGATCTGTAAAAATGAATCCTCGCCGATTGTATTTGACCATTTGGTGGCAGAAAGACTTTCCCAGTGCTACGTGATTAAACTTCAGGTCTTTCTGCAGCTAGGAATTAATTAAAAGGAAAAAAAAAAAAAAAGTAGCCAGGTCCTCCTGCAGTTTGTTCTCTAACATTAAAAATCAAGCTCCTGTAATTCATCTAGTCTGTCATTAGGCGTCATTGTAAAGCTGTTTCTAACCAAACCTTTAGCAAAGATGCTGTCTCTAAATTCTTATCAAAATGAAGGAAAAAAGAGACACAAACAAATGTGCAGAAAGTTATTTTTTTATTGGTAGCAATATGAACTGAAAAAATATATCCCAAGATTGTTTTAAAGTAAATTGTAAATTTTACGTACTGGCATATTTGGCCAGTCATTTAATGGTTTGGGACTAAACTAGACATTTTCAAGCTTCCTTAAGCGGAATGCCCTCCGCAGTGGGATATGCTGACCATCAAGACCACGTTCGAACAGTGCCATCAGAGCCTCCGGAAAACAGACTCTCGCCGTCTTGAGAAAACACCACCGTGTGCGCCTCGCTCTCGTGGCCCATCAATTTGTGAATCTGCCCTGACTTAAGATCTAGCAAATGGATTACTCCATTGCCGCTCGCCTGAGCTAAAACTCGACCTGAGAGAGAGAGAGAGAGAGAGAGAGAGACAAGGAGGGAGGGAGGGACGAGAGAGAGAGAGAGAGAGAGAGAGAGAGAGAGAGAGATATCAAAGTTTTATTTTAAGTCACAGTTTATAAACAATAGAACATTCTGTTTTGTTTCAAGCCTGATCCAATAGACTCTCATTTTATGTTAGATGTCAATCATTAAGTAGGAACTAACTCTTGTCTGTGTAGGAAATAATCTGAATCAAATGGACACAAACCAATGATTAAACTATACAATTTTAGAATGAGTAAGTGAAACCAACCTCTCTACCTGCTTTATATGCAAAAGTCATTAAATGTCCTCCATTCTCCTTACATTTCTATAAATCATTTTGAGAATAAGGAATTTAAAGCAACTACACAAAGCAGCTTTCTCCTTCAAACGTTTATATGCTAAAAAGTTTTTAAAAAGCATAAGTTTAGAAACTTCCCTATGATAAAGATATATATCATGGATAATTTGTATTTTAAATTTTTATTCTACTTTAAACTTTATTATAATTATTGTTTATTACGATCATTACTTAAACTATAATAATATACAATTCTGATTTCAAAATTGTGATACTCGTGAAAACATTCTCTTTTTTTGGAGTTGAGGTGAAAATAAATACCTACATTTCAAAGATATCTTAGACTTTTTCACTCCAATTTAAAATTCAAAATACCGGTAAACTAACTTTTAGTTACAAAAACAGAGCTAAATACAATACAGAATATTCTCATACATTTATACTGTATATTTTTGAGTGAATAATTCCTCTAATGTGAATAGAAATTAGCAGTCCAATTTTAATAAATATTTTTATTAAAGAAGTCCAGTAGCAAACTATAAGGGAATGTGGAGGTAAATAAAACCAATATAACATGTTTACCTAAGCTCAGTGCATAGGGTAAATAAAATGATATTAGTACTATCTGTGGGATTATCTAATCACATTTAGAAGGGATATTTCTCATTCCAGTAATATCTAAAATTTATTAAACTCAACATGCTAGTTACTATATTTAGTACTTGATGTGGGTTATTCTATATAAATCTCACCATAATCCAAACACGAAGAAAATAATATTAGCTCTACTATATAAATGAGGAAAGAGAGACTTGGGAAGGCTAAGTAACTTGCTCAAGATGACACCCTAGGTAAAGAGCAAGCTAGCATTTAATCACAAGCACTTTGTATCCAGAGCCTAGACATTTAGCCATTATATTTTCTACATCCAACATAGCATTGTTTACAATGATGCCTTCTTGACAGATTTTAGGTCAGTGATATATAATATGAAAATAGAATATGCAAATTCCATATTAAAAACTCTAGAATGAGATCACTATAAAAATCAAAGTGAAATATTTAATCACAGGTTATAACCCAAATGGTCATGAATATATCTAAAAGAAAGAAAAGTTATAAAAGTAAACCTAGCCATGATAAATATGGTCTATTTGCAAACCTTTATAACTACTGGGCTTCTTCATCTAGAACAAAGCCTGACACAGCAAAGATCCTTAGGATGGATTAGGGTGTCCAAAGTAGCAGATGTGAATATTTATTATAAACCCTCTTCTACTAAGTCTTTGCTGACAGAAGCATTTCATATGGATTTCACTTCCAGCCTCACTCTATAGATAATTGCTATTTGTGGATTTCCTAAGAATAAAAAAAAACAAAAACAAAAACTTTTTCTTGCAGTCTTCATATTGCAACAGCTGGTAAGGTGGTGAGTATTACTTTCTATATTTGAAACCAAGCAAAACCAATCAGAAATGAAGCCCATAAGGAGAAAGGAAAGGATTTATCTTAAAACCACTATCTTTTGTTGACATCAAATTTGTAAAAATCATAATTGGAAATATTTACGAAGGCTGTAGGTAATTTTCTGAACATTTGTCCACTAAAATAAAGAAAATTATAACAGTGGAGCCTAATGATAAGATTAAATAATTCAGCAGCACCACAATTCAGGTGTTTAAAAAATTTGACTTTGCTAGAACAAATTTGACTCAGCAAGTTTATGGTAAGGATATTAAGGTATATCTAAATTCATTTTCAGAAGATTGCAAGACTCTACATATCTCATAACTAATTCCTAAAGAAATATGCATTTATAATCATGTTTGACTTTATTTAAATTGTATTGGATTATTACATGGCACACAATATCAGACTTAAAAATTAGTTTTTCTGGGAATGGGGATGCTGAACACTTTCTAGGTTAGACAATTTACAAAATCATGTACTAGGATGTGCAAATTGCTATACTAGTATCTAGTAGCTGTGAGTGAAAGAGAGGTGGCAGTCTCAAAAAAGTCTGAGTTTCGTTATTGGTAGCATTTCTGTAGAGTATTTATGGACATATGCATGAGTATGTTTCTAAATATTCTGGTGTTTTGTAATGAAACATAAACATTAACATGTTTCACTTATCTGAATGTATCAGAGTCTTTATGACAAATTTAATAAGAATAGAAGATTTAATCTATATCAGAACTTGGATAAAGGAATGAAAATATGGTAAGGAGAAAAATTTAAATAGTATCATATGAATTTATGTGAAACTTGCGCTAACGAAATTCATGTTACTGTGAATATTCCTCTTTAAAAATTTGAAATAGAAAATATATTATATATTTATTTCTACTTTAAATATTTTATTAAAGGGTCAAATATTTGAGCATCTTTTATATAAATAATACCTGTTTTTTTTTCCTTTCTTAACATTTAAGTTATTATGATGTCTAAACTTTTCACAAACAATCTGGGGATAAGATTGACATAATTTTGTTATAGTTACTTTTTTAAAAAATAACTGGGTATACAACAACAGTGAGTGATTATGACTATCTCTTCATTCACTTAGCTTTAAAATTTTAATCAATACTTTTTTTTCAGAATATTTTCTTGTTGCTAAATCAATATCTTTTTTGTTGACCAGTGGGGTTTAAATGAGGATAACATTTGTTATTATACATTTTACTCTATTGGATGAACATGCCAGCTCCTTTTGGAATGGAAGAAAAGAGCTAAATATGGCCTAACCACCAATTACTGCTCTGCTACTAAATGAGCCAACCAATCTTTATAATCTTAGTAGGTCTTTCAAATTTTAGTTCCAAAATAAATGTATAACTTTCTGAAACTAATGTAGCTTCTCTATATGTTGTTTTAAAAACAGTTTTTCTAAAAAGTGCCTAATAATATCTTGAATAAAGTAGTCAATTGAATTTGGTATAAAAAACAAATATTTGAATGTGGTTACTAATTTAAGCATCATTAACTATAGAATCCTTCAAGAGAAAGCTTACAAAGCAAATTAATCAATGAAAATCAAGTGGTAAAATTTTACCTGGGTATCTGTAATCATTTTGGATAAACAAAGATAAATTGGAGTGTCTAATCCCATGCTAATAAGATGTACAAAAAACAAAGACTTAATTTTACATATATATGTGTGTGTGTGTGTGTGTGAGTATAAAAATTCAATTTGATTTTGAGGATGGTACACCCACAATAGCCAAGGGTTATCTTAATCTTACAACACTTACTTGTCTCCTAACCTAGACTAAGTCTTCTTAAGGTTAGGAGTTCTGCATGCTGCTTATTGTTGCAATATTTTTTAACACCAAACAAGAAGCTTGATATAATCAGTGCTTTTTTTTTTTTTTTTAGGAGGTATCAAGTATTGAACCCGGGACCTTGTACATGCAAAGCAGGTGCTCAACCACTGAGCTACACCCACTCCCCCCAAATCAGTGCTTAATAACGTGCAAGTTGCAAAGGAGCTATGGTGTATTATAAATAGGATAGCAAAGACCCTTATGATATTTTTTAAAAAGAAAAGATCTGAGCCCATTTCTTTGCCTTTAGGTCTGCTTCAATGAGGTAATAGGAGCCACTCTTTATTGAGCTCCAGAGCTGCACATGATTCTCTCTTGTTCTTCACCCAACCCTATGAGATAGAC
>PVKH010013182.1:0-16955 GCA_004027955.1 Chaetophractus vellerosus | reverse complement strand
AAAAAAAAGAAAAGAAAAGAAAAGAAAAGCAACATTCATTAAGACAGGGATCCAAAATCCCTTGAGGATCTACTTTCCATTGAGACAAAAACTTAGGGTCTTTTCATAGCAGGGTTTCCTGCTTTCAGTATTCCCCACTGGTAGATTGAATTCCTCACATGCATACTGTGTCATTGCTCTCAGTCAGCAACCCCACCTCCATGTTGTATTCTCATTGTTCTCTGCTGGGAGTTACATTGCAATATGAAGACTTACTCTTTCATTTAATATATAATCTGTAAGCATTCTGTATGCAAAGCTGAAGAGGTTGCAAAGATGAACTGATGAATGGCATGAACACCAATAAATAGAAGGTTGAATAGTGATACAAGTCACAGAAGCAACAGATAAAATGATGAGGATCCAGACAGTTATCCACTTAGAGGATCAGTTAGAACTTTCTATAGGATATGGTCTTAGAACAGGATCTGAAAAGACAGACTGGACTTAGATTAGATGGTAATGAGAGAAAGGGACATTGAAAAAGAAGAAACTGTCTGAAAAGTTATGGAAATATGACCTGTAGAGAAGATGATTTATTTATTTCAGTTAGTGTGCAGGAACCATAAAGGGCTGTTATTAGTGATACGGTTGGAAAGTTCTTCACAGAGAGCTAAGAGTGAGCCATACATAACAGATATCTTAGATGGGCATTTTATTTCCAAAAACCTATTGAAAGGGTTAGTGTCACTGGTACTAAGATACACCCTTCCCTTTTACCAATTCTTTTCCCAACTGGAGTAGCTGTGGTCTCAATAGAGATGGAGAATAAGATAATTAATAGGTGAACATTTTAAAATGTTACCTGGTAGGTACAATTTTTTTTTCACTTGCTACTCTACTTAACCTCTCAGAAAGAGCCCTAAAAACGCCAGCAGCAACTTCCTTTCTAGAAGATGTACCATATCTTCACTAGTCCCACACCATACCCAGTGCTGTTGCAGGTACCTTCTACGTGCCATGTGTGCTTATAACATCGTTTGGGTAGGAGAGACACCTGGGAGGTACATCCGGAGGAGCACAGAAAAGCCCGAGTAATGCTGCCAATGAGACTTTTACACTGGCTCGGATGTTATGAGTTTTTTATTGGTCAAATTTCAGATGGTTTTTGTTCCTTTTTCTTTATAACCAGATATTACTTTCCCTTGTGCATAAGTCTCCTCTTTTCCTCTCTGATTAGTCCAAATCATTTATCCCACATCAGAAACACTTGGCCTGGTGTAGGGCTGAGGTAGCGCTTGGGATTAGGCCAAAATCCACCACGTAGCTTTTTTGGACCTAGACTTCCCCAATCTCAGTTACTTCTATGTAAAATTGGATTAACAGTAAATACTATTACTTCTACTGCTATTACTAAATATTCTGAGGACTTATGGGCAAGACATACCTCTAAATATATTGTATATATTATCTCATTTAGTTCTCACAGGAAACAATGATATGATATTGCAATTGTTCCTATTTTATAGGTAAGAAAATTGAATCATAGAGATGCTGAATTAATTTTCAAAGGTTGCTTAGTAGTGGTGGTACGCCACACTAAGGGCAGTAGACATTTTTAACCATGAGCATGGGCCCCAGTGCTTCCATGTGATTCACATTATCCATTTTCAGAGACATGGGAGGGGTTAGAAA
The DNA here is from genome assembly GCA_004027955.1 of Chaetophractus vellerosus. Taxonomy (NCBI): domain Eukaryota; kingdom Metazoa; phylum Chordata; class Mammalia; order Cingulata; family Chlamyphoridae; genus Chaetophractus; species Chaetophractus vellerosus. The sequence continues at coordinate 15,281 of PVKH010013182.1, read as the reverse complement.
TAACACACATACAGTGCCTAGCACAATGCCTCACAAAAAGTAGACACACAGCTCTGTAAGATCAATTTGTCACCATGAAGTAGGTAAGAAAATGAGAGACATTTTTGCTGTAAGGTTTATGCTTGAAACAAGGGAGCTTGATTACCCAAATTCAAACTTACTCCAAAATCTAAAACTTTTTTTGGAAATTTCAATTTTATTCTTGAAACTCTGCTTGAAAGGCAGAAACCTTCTCAAAGCTCATCCTTGTAATTCAAAATAAAACCTTAAATTTAATCAGAGGGTTAAAAAATATTCACATTGGCCTCTAAACATGTGGGCCTTGATAATAAATGGCTTGGAACATAAGTGGATTTCATAATTATTGATTGGTGTAGATAAATGCCAATTAATTTTTCCTGACATTAACATTTGATATAGCCAAGTTTTTCAGCTTTTTATAATTACTTGCCTTTCCCTAGCTGCGATTGTTAAATGATGAGCACAGTGAATATTTTTAATCTTTATGTAAGAAATTTGAAATTCAAATGTTAATAATTCTTGGGGAAGTGTTCACCTGCTCTTTCCTGTAGTTGATTATAATTCTTGGAGTTTGGCTTCAAGGGGGTGATTTAGTTATTGACAAAAGCAGTCTTCCTTTTCATTATGGTACTATTGCCATAGTTTTTGGAAGATTGTAACTCCATTTCTATTTCATCCAGCAGTGTTGTACTTTTAAATTTCTCATGCCTAATGAGGCACATTATAGAAATGCACATGCCCCAATGTGTGCAGGTTTTGAATATCTACATGATTTACAAAGAACATCCAGGTAAAAATAGGTCCTCCTTTAACAATCCAACTATGATTATAATGTCTTAACTGTTTATCTTCACTGGTCACATTCACAGCCCCTATTAGGACATTTCATGCCAAAAGAGTTAGAAATGTTTTGGTAAATTTTATATTATGCTAGTGTATTTTCACTCTAGATATTTCTTGAGAATCCAACCTCTATATTCAACTGTTTACTGGAGATTCTCACTTAAATTTGCATAGGTGTTTCCAATTTAATAATTCCAAAGCTAAATCACACTTCCAGTTCTTATTGTCCTTGTGTTTCACACTCCATTGTCCTCACCAAAAAGTGAAAAGCATGAGCCTTAGCTTTTCCTTACCCCTTTTACACAACATGGCTTCCCAGTTAACCTGTAATATGTATCCACATTTATCCATTCCGCATTGTTCTATTTCAGGCCATCATCTTCTCTAGTCTGGATACTTTCAGTCTCAGGGGCTCTGATCAGTCTCAGGGATAGTTTTGGTCCATCCCTTGCCAATACATTTATTCTCAGACTTCTTAGAATTTGTCAAAGACTCCACATTGCTTTTGGGGTAAAGTCCAAGGTCCAAGGATCTTCTCTGATACTTGGATTATCTCTTCAGACTTGTTAACCTCATGCCATTTCCTTTCTTCTCTTTAATATCATTTCCTTCCTTCTCTTTAATCCTGGTCCAATCTTTCAGTCCCTCTAATGTTCACCTTTCACTGAGAACATTCCATTTGTGCTATGCTCTCAGTGTACATGGTACCCATTCAGTAAATAATGGCACTCAGTAAATAATGCTGGTAAAAAATTTACTAGGTTATTTTACCAACTATGTGCCTGAAGTTCATTTTGAAGACCCAGCTTTCAGTTTTTCATCTTTCTTCTATTCACCTGTTAATGTGATTCTTATTTTTATATAGACATGTATAGTACATACTTAATTCAAAATAATTAGGGAGTTTTATAGATTTAAGATTTTAGGATTTATTTCACTTACTATTTGCAATGAATCTATGAGTTAAATTGTACATTAAAGCCCTTTTAAAGATGAAGAAACTTTTAGGCAAATTTGTATGCCTAGTAAGTGGTGTAACTAGAACCTAAGACACAGGTTTTATTATACCAACAGTTATTTTCTTTATACTATATATACTGTCTCATGAAAGAGTTCTTACACTACAAATGCAAACTTTAGTAGTGTCAACTTGAAGCTCACCTACATGGCAAAGTATCTGAGGCAAGTCTCAGATTTGTGTGGCACTGTCAACAGATAGTCCTTATTTATGGCAGTGATAATAATTGAATCAAAAGTCTCTTGTGTTCATTGCAGTAATATATTCAAGTCTCTTCCATGTATGGACCAATATATCTCAAATAAGGACTAAAGGCTATTTAAAGTTTACATAATTTCACAATACAAATATAAGCATGGCTTTAGTAGAAGGCACATTGTAGAATAGAATGCCTCTTACAAGAGTCTCAATCATTTTTGTTTTGTTGGATAATGGGACCTGCTCTAACGAGGCCAGTATTTCTGGTGGAGCAAGACTACTTCATCACACATATCAAAATAACCTGGAAAATGTTTCCAAACCAATCTTTACGTAAATGAGACTCACCAAGTTTGTTAAAAAATAATTCTGCTACCCCAGATTGATTATCCTTTCTTGTCCTCAGACAAAAATTTTTAAGTAGACAGATCATGCCTAATAGTTTATAATAAATATTCATATGGACATTTTTTTTCAGACACAGTTCTACCACCATCTAATACCAAGTCTACATGACTTTACTTTGCAAGGTTTATATATAGCTAATGAAAACTGATGTCAAAGAGTATCTCTTCATTAGACATTTCCTTATACTCTACATTCAACTCATATACTATAAATAAATCTTACATATTTCACTTTGTTTTAATTTCACCTGCTCCAAAAAATCATCTATGTTTGCCTATATCATAAAGAAAATGCCATGGTTGGAAAATATTTTATTTCTAGGAAGTTTCATTAACTTTTTATTGTTTAACATGTATAAGAAATGGCTAATAATGCTTTAATTCTAAAGAAGGATTAACGGTAGTTTATTTGCATTCACCGTTCAACAATTGGAATCTATTTCTCTGCTTTCAGAGAGTATTTAATTTTATTCTACTTTTGAACTTTAGGGTAGTTATTGGAATTTTTAAAAAATAATAAGGCTCTAGTATTTAAGTATTTATGTTTATTTGAATTATTCTTATTCAACCGTCCACTGAATGGCATCCTAATTTGTGCATTTCTTCTCATAACTAGATGATTCATGTAAATTAACTTGTGAAAATGGAGGAAGATGCATTTTAAATGAGAAGGGTGATTTGAGGTGTCTCTGCTGGCCTAGTTATTCAGGGGAAAGATGTGAAGTCAACCACTGTAGCAACTACTGTCAAAATGGAGGAACTTGCATACCATCTGTTCTGGGTAAATATTTGTCATTGTATTTTCAAATCATTTGCATTTTTCCTTAAATGTGAAAATATAAGGGAATAATTAATGCTACAAATATAATTCTTCATATCTTAAGAAACTTATGAATATGCTAACAGACTAAATTTAATACTTAACTCAACATAATCAATTACATTTGTTCTAAATTCAATGTATCGACATTCAAGTCACAAATTTGAACAGTGGTAATGATCATTGCCATGTGTTGTACAAGGACTATGTGAAAGGGCCGATTGCTTTCTGACCCTAGCTCAGCATAATTAAGTAGAACCAGTTTTCCAAGGCTGATATATTTGGCTCCAAAGTCTGTCTTCTGTATTGCAAAATTAGGTTCTTTTTAATGCTAAAAATCAATTGTTATTGAAAATTAGGTTCATTTTAAATGTGGAATTAATTTACATTATTAGTACATTTGATAGCACTTAAATTCCTATGTAAAATTATAACTACTCTGTTGGTATTGCAATGTAATGTACAATGTGCTTTGAAAATATCAGGTTTACCACACGTTAGGATATATTTGAGGTTATTATTAATTTATGCAATAGCCATGTTTCCCAAAAGTGTTCTCTAAAACACATAGGTAAATATTAAAACATATTTTCTTACTGGCTTATGTTAATTTAAAATTTGTTCCCATGGGGAAAAATTAACTCCGATGAATAATAAAAATCTAATTTACAAATTCCAATATTCAGTTTGAGAGATATTATGTGCCTATTAGAGTGCAATCTATACACATTTAATTCTACTACAATAAATGCAAATTTAGTTGGTCAAATGGAAAATCAATCCATATGATCTCCATAACCCTTACATGTTTAATTTCTATCTTACTGGAAGTTCTCACTGCTTCTATTGCTTATATTATTTTTTATAGTATTTAGCATAATGCTAAGGGAAAAAAACCACAGGAAGGTTTTTTAAAGGCGTTCAGAGTAATCAAGCTGTTTCCAATTTGCATTCAAATAGTAAAAGTCTTACTGTTTCTTTAAGTTTGATAGTTTTAGGCCTATAATAGTTTTGACTTATGATTAATTGATAATTAAGGTATTCCATCTACTTAGTAGCATTCTGAAAAAAATGTCAGCAGGATGATTAAAATAAAAAAGGCACTAGGACTCAACACATATTTTTATTCTGCTTAAGGAAGCCAGTCCATAAGGTATATTCTACTGCTAGAGAAACAGTAGCAATTGGCCCTTTACTGGGTCCTTTATTGAATGAGCAAATGAGAATCTATGTTGAATGAATGTATGCTAAATGTATGTGAACTGTAACTGTATTGAAGCAACACATAATATTTCCTTTAAGTAAGAAGCTTTTCTTAGACCAAATGAGATGTCTAGAGTGTTTATTATTTAATTGTTAACCTCATTTTCTCATTAATATAATGAAAATTGTTGGGGTATAACAAGATGATTTACTTTTATTTATCTTCAGAAAGATTAGGGCAGACTAAACAGTTTGACAGTCTAAACTATAGTTATCTATTCAAGCTGCAATGGGATCCACAAAGATAAATCACTATGAAACATTGAATTTGCTGTCCTGTTAGTGGATTCTGAATTGTATATAGATGCAGCAAAGTTTTTAATGTTTCATTCAAATCGTTTGTCCAGACCTTGATGCATTCATAAGACCTGTAATATATCAACTTTTATCTATGCATTAAAATTATTAGCTCTTAAGTTGCATAAGTAATATTTCAGGAAAAATTATATTTTAAATTAGTAATATAAATGAGTCATGTGGATTCAACGTGAGATATTGCCATGCAGTTTGTTACCTTATTGCATCTAATAGTCAACAATAATGTATCCAATTAAGACATTTAGAAAGCATTTTTCACTTTTAAAAAATGTAGTTTTATAAAAACATCATTTGGTATTATAGACTGTAGAACCTCATTATCTCCACACAAATGTTAATTTGTTAAACAAATCCCAATGGGAAATTCATGGATTTATTCATTGTTGGTTTACTTACAGTTAAGCCTTTTGGCAAATTCCTATGTGGACACTATAAAACTAGGGTTTGGGGCAGCTTTAATTAAAATTTATAAGTTTATGACAGTTGTATAGAACTATAATAATTGAACAAAGGAAATGTCACCAGTTAATTAAAAGCACACATCTGAGAGGCATAATTAAATTTTGCATGTAGGAATGAGTTTTTTCTCATTCCTTAAGGATTTTTTTTAAAAAATAATGAACACTAAAATTCAAATATATGAGCTGTATGAATATGAAATATTTCCACATATTGATTATATCAATAAGGGTCCTCATAGGAGGATATATTTAAGATAAAGTTTGCATTGGACAAAATGGTGTGCAATCAGAATAAACCACATTATTCAGTCCTTCTCTTACAGAAAATAAGGAATAATTTATGGAAGTTTTGATGCAGCTTGGATATCAAGACATTTATGCAATTAAAAATGATATTTTAGATTAATCTTTAATTATATGTATATTTCTTTTCTAAGGAATAAGCATACTGTTTGGTATTTACTCATAAGGACAATATACCTAAATACTCATTTCTAATCCTAAAGTTTGGGGAATGTTTGGGAAGTTTGAAAATATAAAAGCAGAATTGGCTAGGTGAAGAGTTGACAGTGCAATTTTGCAAAGTGGGAAATACATTTGTACTGAGTTAAGTGATTAAGCAGGAAAGAGGTAGTTCTCATTGTAGCACTCTGTGCCACCACATCTGTGGACTTTATCAGTGAAAGATCTCCTTTCTGGAAATGAGGAAGGAGGTTGAAAGAGGCCCATTAATAGAAAGAAAAACACCCAATCTTATTCTCTCTAATGAGAAGTTCCCTTATCATAACAGGTAACTACATGATAAGAATTTTTCTTCTCATTCAACTATTTCATTCCATGCAACTACTGCAATTCACATTGTAGATTTGCTCAAAGGCAAATCTAGTAGGAAAATCAAGGGAAAAAATCATAGTAAGCAAATGTCTCACATACACACACATATTAACATACATAAAAGAAGAGGAAGGAAGAAAGTAGAAGGAGGAGGATTTGGCAGTGGTAGAGGAGTCAAGCCCCAGGCAGGCATGGGTGAGAGCAGCAGTCTCAAGTCAGTACCAGAAGAAAACATAAATTGGAACAAATCTTGCAGCAAGCAATTTGGAAATACTAAGCAAGATTTAAAGAGCTTCAAAATCCTTTGACCAAAGACAGTCACATTTAAAAATATATAACCCAAGGATAACATAATTGTTAAAAAGCACAAGATTTAGAAGTGAGAATGTTCAACATGGTGTTATTTATAATGTTGTAAATGGAAGATGAAAACCTGAAATAAAATAATTAAGACATAAAATATGGCATATCTAAAAGATGAATATTATATGATAAACACAACTACAATTTTTAGAATATTTAATCAATGGAAAAATATTCACATATTTTATGGGGTGGGGTGGGGGAGGTGCCGGGGACTGAACCTGGGACTTCATACATGGGAAGCAGGCACTCAACCACTGAGCTACACCCATTCCCCACATTATATTTTTAAATTTAAAAAGAATAAGAAATAAAGTCATTTAGTTGAGCCCAACATTGTAAAAATGCATACATAAAAGCTTATATAAGGAAATAGATCCTTTTTATACTTCTGTATTTTCCAAATATCCCATAATTAATGTGTATTACTGTTATCATTAAAAATTAAAATAATAATTACTGTTATTATCAGGGTCATGATAATTAATATGTATGGGATACTTACTAAATGTCAAGCATTGTTCTCTAGCCTTGAATCCTCACAACAAACCTTTTAGAGAATACAGGTAGGATTCTCTGCAATTCTGCTGCTGGCTTCATGAATCACAGTTATTGGTTCGTTTGGACCATATAGTGAGAGCAACACTAAACATTTCAGTCTTGTGGAATGTAGCAGAAAACTTAGCATAGGCTCCCCAGGCTAATATAAGAAGTCTTGAGTTGGCTGACTTGTATTCATAGAAAAGACAAAAAAAGGTTCGTCTCTTTTCCACAGTGCCTGCATTAAAATGAACTTTCCAGAAGTACAAATAGATTACGACCTATAATTTGAAATATATTAAGTAGTACCTTTGGAAGAAGCTAGATAAAGTCCACAGTTCTTCCGTTCTCTTGTCAGATTTTGCTGAATACTTCTCTGTAATCTTTGTGATACTTAAGATAGCCTGGCAGCTATAGTCAGCTTGCTAAAATTATGTATAAATGGGCACTCACTTTCAGTTCAGGAAAACATTGCATTAAATGGAAAAGTAGAATGTTAAATCTCTTTATCAAAAAGACGCAATTTTTTTTAGATCATTCAGAAATTTTATTCTTTGAGTCTAAGTCAGAAGTGAAGACAGAGTCACAAAGGAGAGTAGCTTTATGGGCAAAAGGTGAAGGGAAAGACTTTCCTATTTCAATCTTGTAACTAACTGAATGATGTTAGAGTGATTTGTCTCTCAATATATTTTATTTTTTCTGTACAAAGGGACAAGAATATGGCTTTTGTCCAAATAGTAAAGTTGTGAGCAAAGAGTATGTCGCTTTTAGGTTGTATTTCCATAGAAGAATATTAAACGTAAACATTTGTAAACATGCTATGCAGCCTAAATGTCAATTAAATACAACTATTACTTAGACTCAATACATTGATCAGATTATTTGAACTAAATGACTATAGACACCTAAGACTAGTTAGATAGAAAATGTCTTGCCCATGGACAAAAATCTAAGAGCACCAGGCTGCTTCAAACAGTACTAAATTAAACGGGCTAAGGAGCATGGTTCATGTAAACATAAAGAAAATGAATATGAATTCAAATAAAGTGCTTAGCAGCAGAGCATACTAATGATGCTCAGTAGCATGTGTCTACCTCATAGAGATAAAAGGCACAGTTACTGCCTCACGGGAAGGTCAGATGAAATTGTTTTTGCTAGCATTTCTTTGTGGCAATCAACCATTTTCAAGCATTATGTCCTTATAGAAAAACAAGTAATAATTTCTTTTTCCAATTTTGATCAGGGAGACTATTATGCCTACTTATATCATAAAATATTGATCAAATCATACCAATGAGCAGCATTTTTATAATCAGCTTAAAGTTATTTTGTTAAATAAATCTCACTCTAAAAGATAGACAACGTTTGTATACAACAAATTATTGAAAAATGCAAACACAATACACCTTTATAATAATCTAATGAAAATATATTCATTTTGAGAAAATGGGTATTTGTAGTGATTGATATATTACCTGACTTAAAATTAGAACCCAGCTTTTAGAGTAAATTTTACTCTGAATTTATTAGCAACTAAGTTGTGATTGCTCTATTGAATAGAAGTATAGCATCTTGGAAATTTTACAAGCATAAGCAATGTTATCATTATTATAGCTACCATTATTACTTGAATGCTTAACAAATGCCAAGAGCACTGATAAATCCCATAAGTGTGCTATCTTATTGAATTCTTATCACTTTATGATGTTTACATTATGGCATTTTTCAGATGTGACTAGTGTGGTTAAGTGATAAGAATAGCAACTGAGAACCTAGATTATTACAAAGTCAATGCTCCCAGACATTACCTATTATCACTGAAAATCAGCAGAATCACATTGTCTGCCATATCACAGAAATAGCTATGACATAAAAGTGACATATAGTTAAATAGATCCATTTATCTAGAGATAAACTGTAACCAAATCATGTAAATTGAATACAGCATCCATTTAACAGGGACTAATGATAAATCCAGGCAGTTACTTATCCAGATAATAGAAAGAAAACATCCTATTGTTAATAGGTATTGAAAATGCATTACTTTGAACTGATATATATGACTTGGCTATGGGCAAGCTATGTCCAAAGAACAAATAGGAAAAATAAAAAAACAGGAATCAGAAATCAAAGTGGAGTTTCTTGGCAAAAGCATATGCATTCAGTCAGGCTTAAATAATAACCTATGCATTGATAACTTGTCTAATAATAATAATAAAGCTACCAATTTTTGAGCACTTGCTATATGCAAACACCGTGCAATGTGGTTTACTGGTTAGTATCTGGTATGCATTACTATCACCACATTATAGAAATGGAAACTGAGATGCAGAGAGTAAATCCAAGCTTTCCAAAGTCACACAGCTAATTAATGCCAAACAAGATTAAAGAAGATTTCATACCCAGGTCTTCCTGATACCAATCTAACTACTGTACAAAACCTTAGTTTCTACTAAATATTAATTATGAAATATTTTTGAATCAGCAGTTTTTACTGAGGCTGTGATTTTGGTATGTAAGGGGCATGTGAGACTAGTGAAATTTACAAAACACTATAGATTCAAAGGCATTTCAAATTTTCTTATGAGCAATATAATCTTTAATTATGTCAATTTATACTTCTTAGTAATACTGATTATTGATTAGTGATGATTAGTGGTTTTTTATATGTCTTCACCGTATTTTGCATTAGCTATTAATGATTATACAGTTAAATTACAAGTTTTTAAATTTACTTTGTGATGTAAAAATTTGTTATAACCACTTTAGAAGATATATACAGCCAATTTTCATTTATCTATGAACACAAGCAGTATAAATAAATTAAATTAAGCCCCACTTATTGTATTCATACGTCTAAGCAAGGTGCCATGCGAATTCATGATGTGGAAAGTAAATATGCACTTGGAGAGCCTCAGTCTAGGGAAAACATAAGATATGCCACTCATGGTAATTTTTATGAGAAGAATTTTCTCTTTTAGGGGCATGGGAGGACATGATGAGCCTACAAAGTAGTCTGAGATATCCACAAGGAAACTTAAAACAAGGAGTGAAAAATGTTGGTCTGAAGTTTAGGAATGAGAATGACCCCAGAGTCAGAAAATTAGGCAATCAGATAGAAAGATAAATACTGAAGCCATGAAAGTGGATAAAACATCACTGGGAAAAGGTTTGGAAGAACATATTTTGGGAGACAGAAAGAGAAAAGTGTAAAGGCAACAGTAAAAGAGCAGTTAGAAAAAAAGAGGGGAATCAATAATGTAGTATCTTAGAAGCAAAGTGGAAACAGAGTGTGCAAGTTGAAGGTTTAGTAAATATTTTAAAATTGTAAAGAGAATTTGAGGATGATGATCAAGAAGAAATCATTGGATTTAGTGATTAAGAGATTAGAAGTAAGCTTTGTGAAAGTACATAAATATACAACAAGGAGAACATTACACACGAGCTTATTTGTTGTTCAACCTTTCTTACAACCAGGGAATAAGAATTGATTTATAGGTGCAGTACATACATTTTAAAGGATTTGGCCTCTCTTTTGAGAACACAAAGAGAAGTAACAGTTTAGGAAATACTTTATGTATAAAAAGTTTTAAACTGTAAACTCAGTGAGGAATTGGAATGTAATTTTTTGAGTGAAGATTTTACCATGTCATAAATTGATAGAGTAAAAAACAGTGAGTATCAGGTTTTTTGAAGAAGCTCCAAGGTGTACCAACATTTGACTTGGGCAATATAAATTTGTTTTTTTTTGTTTGGTTTGTTGTCAGTCTCTGTCTCTGTCTCTCTCTCTCTCTGTCTCTCTCTGTTTCTCTCTCTCTCTCTGTCTCTCTCTCCCCTACCCTTTTCTTTTTCTTTTTGTGGATGAGGACATGTTCTTTCTTTTTAAAAGATAGATTAAACATGTTTAGAAGCTAAAGAGAGGAGAGGGACCCAGCCTTCAAATGGGGAAATGATTGAAAATGTAAGAGTCTGAGTGCATAGGTGGAGAATTCCTTTTCTACCCTACCACTGTCAGGAAAATAAATTAAAATTTAATTTTATCTTAAATAAACAATGGAAACAAATATGTTATTTAATAAAATTTCCAAAACTGATTTGCTTAAAATATCACAGTGCCTTTGTAGACACAGTCATAGAGTAAGCCATGCTTGTAAGTGGTGGCCTTTGCTCAGTAGGCATAATAGCAATCAGAGCTAACACGAAATTGAGTGTTTCCTGTGCGATTGGTACAGTTAGAAATGCTTTGAATGTATTATCTCCTTTATACTACATAATTCTACATAGACTGCACGAGGTGGGTGTTATTAATATCCCCATATTACACACAAGGAAACAAGCAGAGAGTCACACAGCCAGTAATTGGCACAGATAGACTGTGAATCCAGGCAGTCGGACAATCTAGAATCTTAATGCCTGAGCTGTGGATGCTATAGAAACTAGACTGCTTAGAGCCAGGAAACCATTCCTTCTCCTCTCTCTTCAGGTCAGTTGATGCTCTTTCTGACTGAACTACCATGTAGGCGGTCAACTCCCCAGCTCCCTGGATACGTTGCTGCTTTAAATCTATACCTGTCATCCTAACAGTGCTATTTCCTTCTCAAATATCAAAATCAAACTCTGCTACCTAAAAAAAAATCTTTATAAATGCATCCATTGAAAGTGGTTAGGATGCACCCAGACAGAGTATTGATAATATTAGATGAAACCCATTATAAAATTCTGCAAGACATGGTTCATTTCCTCACAGCAAACAAGAGATCTGTTGTATCACTGCAAGGTTGCAAGTTAGGTAATGTTTCCCTGAATATGAAAATTTCTACCTGTCAAAAAGAAATCTCCTCTTCAAAGGAAGAGAATGATGAGCTTTCTGAAAAATAATTTTTCTGGAACCTAAATAACATTAGGTAGGCAGCAACCAGGTCACTTTGCCTTGGTTCAAAACTGCTGTAGATGAAATGAAAGCAGAGTCATTTTTCTGAGTGACTGAAATGAAGGAATTTTCAGGTAAGTCAGCAGCTTGTGTTGTATCTTTCAAATTTCCATCATTTTACTTTTTTTCATTCATAATTTTTTTTAAAAGGGAAGAAAAACATAACTCTATAGTGCTTAAGTCCTACTTCCACTTCCTCTGATTTGACACTTTCTCTGATTGTTCTAACACACTTAATGGGTTTTTTGTTTGTTTTGCTTTTTATGTTTTTTAATGTACTTTTTAAAAAAAGATATTTAGATTACATAAATGTTACATAAAAAATGTAGGAGATACCCATATGCCGCACCCCCTATCCCTCCTATGCTTTCCCACATTAACAACATCCTTCATTAGTATGGTACATTTGTTACAATTGTTGAACACATTTTGGAGCATTGCCACTAAGCATGGATTATAGTTTACATTGTAGTTACACTCTCTCCCACACAATTTTGTAAGTGATGGCAAGACATATAATGGCCTGTATCTGCCATTGCAATGTCATTCAGGACAATACCCAAGTCCCAAAAATGCCCCCATATTACACCTGTTTTTCCCCCTCCCTCGCCTCAGAACTTCCAGTGTCCACTGCCTCCACATCCATGATAAAAGTTCTTCTATTGCTAGAATCACAGTGCATCTATAGTAGAATATCAGTAAGTCTCCTATAGTCCATTGTTCATTCCCCAATCCTGAGGATTCTGGGGATGGTGTTACCAACTCTGTTTCTAATTGAGAGAGGGGCTTAGATCCCATGGAGTAGATGGATGGAGCTGTCTTGCTTGCAGTTGCAGACACTCTCTGTTCCTTGGGATAGAAATTGTCCATCATCATCTCACCCAGTTGTCCTGGGTGAGTCCAATGAACTGAAGAGTAGGTGTCTAACACACTTTAATTTTTCCTGTACTTTCTTTACTGTTTGTTTCACATTCAGCTTGTGTTAATTTGTATAGCTGCCTTTATGTCCTGTTTTTCTCTAAGTCATTCAGGGGCTCTCATTGGAAAAAAACATTACTTCTTGTGTTCTGGACTTTCATTTTTCTCTGTAACCATGTTCCAACATGTATCTTACCTATCCTCTTTGTCTTCTACCACTATTCATTCTCTATGTCTTTACTTTGACCCATTATGTTCCAGAGAAGAACATTTGTTTCTATATAAGCAACCACTAGAAAAAACATTACTGTTATAAGAAAAATATCTGGATAAAATTGGTATGTCAATTTATGGCAATGGAAAATATCAGGTTACACAGCGTTTAATGTCAATAAAATTGACCTTGTTTCACAACTACTTAATAGGCATTTATCTGCCTTTATACAGATCTTATATTTTAAATCAGCGCTACCTGTAAAAATATAACATTTCATTTAGAGCAACAGCTTCTAACAGTTTTTATGTATGCAGTTCTCTTTCAAAGTAAAATAAAGTTTAAATAACAATGTGCGGCCCCAGTTTATTTATTCTCCTGAAAATGCAGGTGGGTTTTATTTGGAGGGATTTTATTCACTTAATCACAAGAATGTTTTTCAAAAAAGAATGTACAGTCGTCCTTCAATGTAGAACTTAGTTTGGCAATAGAGAAAATATATGTGTATATATATATCACTTTCACACTGCAAGTCTTAGTAAGCCTTGCACTTGTGCATTTCTTTGACCTTTCTAATTATCCTTCTATGTTTACCTAGGTGAGAATGGAGATGCAATGGGTTTTCTGTAATGTTAGGCAACTGAGAGACATTTTCTAAGTCCTAGTTAATTGAGATCTATAACTACCCTCCTATTTCCTTTCTTGCTATTTCTTTACATTTTTACAACCTCTGAACCTCACTCTTTCTCCATACAAATGATAGCCATTAGTTTGGGGGTGGTTTTTGTTATTGTTGTCTTGTTTTGTTTTGTTTTCGCTCTTTTTTTCCTACAGAGCTTGTTTCATACTCCATTTTCTACTTTGTCTTCTGCAGGCTGGGCAGTTAGACAGAGTCATTTCTAATATAAGAGTTAATTGTATTATATTAAAAACCTTTGAGGATTGTTCAACATTCAATGTGATGTTAGTTCCCCCAGAGCAAATAGAGAAAAATATCCAAAGATATCCATCAGATTTGCTATTATGTATTGCTCACATTAAGCTTCTAAATAAGCTTAAGATTTGCTACATTTTATCAAGACTACAAGTGAAAGTTCCTTACCATGAATAAAAATACCAAAATGAGGGAAAATAGGACTTTGGAATTATGTAGCAAGCACAGTAAGTGTATTTAAATTAAAAAATACTTATGTTAATAAATCTATCTTTATAGATGATATGCCTTTTTTAAACTTATTAAAATATTTATTTATAATTGGTTTAAACTCATGCTTTATGTAGATTCAGCAGTGATTGGTAGATGATGATTGAAACCTGGGAAATATGATTGCCTATATTTTATATTCTAATGGAAAATACAACCTGCCTTACCACAAATGACTAGTGCAAAAATGTGGGACAAACAAATTGAATATGAAAAAGTACAAAGAATAAAATAATAGCTCATAAAATGATCTCCAATTGTTGTATCTGATGTGAACCTTAGTTATCATCTTACCTAAGCTTCATTGGCTGTATGGGGAAACTGAGACCCAACAAGGTCATGAAACTGCCCAAGGTTGCAGGTGAAATATTGGACAAACCTTGACCAGAGTCTTGATTTCCTAATTCCTATCCAATAACATTTCCATAAACATAAACCATTTCAGTCTAATAATGTCATTTTTTATTATCTTTATTTTTCCACTAGGGAGACCTACCTGCAGCTGTGCACTGGGGTTCACTGGGCCAAACTGTGGTAAGACAGTCTGTGAGGATTTTTGTCAAAATGGAGGGACCTGCAGTGTGACTGCAGGGAACCAGCCTTACTGCCACTGCCAGCCTGAATACACTGGAGACAGATGTCAATACTGTAAGTGAAGGCAACTCCCCGAAGCCAGTTCTGCAGCATGTGTTAATATTTGTATTAAGTGATCTCATTACCAATATCTACTCCCACCATCTCTCAACTTCAGCCTCCTTTTATTTTTGAAGTTCATTTCCTTTCATCATCCCAACTCTGACAGTCCTTCCATTGTTCCTCATCTTTCTCCTATTTTATCTTTCTTCCTTCTCCACCTTAGATTCCATGGTCCATCATTAAAATTTCCTTGTATATACTCTCAACTTTTTCTCCCTCCCCCCCTCGATTAT
>PVKH010013181.1:0-16954 GCA_004027955.1 Chaetophractus vellerosus | reverse complement strand
CAAGTGCTAGATTGCTTTGCAGAGACTGTTGATATCAATATGGAGCCTAAAGTCCTTTTTGATAAGGCCTTAGAAGGAAACAATTGTGAGATGGACACTAAAGAGACTTTCTATGATGCCTTAGAAGTTAATGATGAAATTGTTATTGGAAACTGGAAGAAAGGTGATGCATGTTTTAAAGTTGCAGAGAACTTAGCAAGGTTAACTCCTGGTGTTATAGGGAAGACAGAATTTGAAAACGGCGAACCTGAGCATTTAGCTGAAGTACTTTCCAAAGTAAACCCAGAGAATGTGGCTTGGCTTCTCCTTGTAGCTTATAGCAAAATGCTAGATGAAAGAAATACACTAAGGACTGAACTTTTGGGCACAAAGAAAACAGAAACTGATTCCGGAACTTCCAAGTTTCTGGAAATCAAATTTCCAAAACAAAGTGCCCCATTTGAAGATTTAGCTAAACCTGGAAATTGTAAATCAGAATTGAAGATGGAGTTATCTAGGAAAGACTTGTGGAAAGTCTTACTGTCTGATGGCTTGGACCACTGCTTCCCGCATGCTAAACTAACAAAGTTTTTGAGAGAGCTGTATGAACAAAACCACTGTTCACTTGGACTTAAAAGGACATGCAAAGGAGACATTGAAGGAGAAACAGCTTTAAGGAGAAAACCCTGGAAGCTGAGATCTGGGATCAAGACATCACCTTGGGCCAAGGGAGGAACCCCACCCATGTGTCCAGAGAGGGTGAGTTTGCCTAGGAGGTTGAAAAGGGTGTATGTTCCCATCTGCTGTTCTCGGAGCATTTTGCCACCCCAAGGTACAGGGAGGGTAGAGCACATTCCTCAAAGATTAGGGCGGTTAAGGTCAGTACCCCATAGATCTGAGAGGGGTGCTCCTGTCCCCCATGGATTAGGGAAGGCCAGGTGGTCAACTAGTTGCTCTGAAAAGTTTGGGCCTGTGTGCCAATGATTAGAGAAGGCCAGATGGCCAACTCGTTGCTCTGAGATAGTTGAGCCTATATGCCAAATGTTAGGGGCAATGTTGTCTTCACCTCACTGTACTAGGGGTGCTAAGGCTCTAACCCAAAGATTGAGTAAGGTGTGGATATCACCCCAACACTCTTGGAGAATGAGGTCTGAAGCTTGGTCGACACCCGGATGCTTGATGAGGGTGGAACCAAGAAATTGGCTGTTGGACAAGCCTGTGGAAAGGGTGGGTTCCCATGTGGCCCCAAGGAGAAGAATACATCATCTTGAAAATGACTCTCAGACTTTGAAATGGAATGGAGGACGCCCTGCAGTTTCGCTGAACTATAGAGGATCCATGACTCATGTTTAACATCTCAATTTCTCCTTATGATAATTTAAATGTGTATTCTTTGTCTTTCCTTTTGTGTATTGGAAGCAGTTAAATTGTTTTGTAAGTTTCAGAGTTCTACAGCTAGAAGGGATTTTGCCTGAAGACAAACTGTATTTCTTTGAACTGATTTTTGATATGATTTTGCAATTGTTACTAATTTAAGGTTTTTTGAATATTGTAACGTATTTTTGGAATTCTGAGGGTGGAGTGTAATGGCTTGACAGTTTTATTTAATTATGAATTCCAAAAATATAAATTGGATTATGCTTGTAAACTGATCTATTCATCGGGGCATGATTAGGTTATGATTAGGACGTTAACTGCCACGTCAGTGGGACGTTGAGCCCCACCCCTCAGTGGACATGGTCTCAAGTATAAAAGGCTAGACAAAAGGCAGCAGAGATGAGAGAAGCAGATTTGAGAAGCAGTTCTGATGTTAGAGTGAGCCGTTCCCCCCATAGTCTACAGCTGGCCTTGTGGAGAGACATAAAGCGCAGAGAGCCTCATGGTCTACAGCTGAACTTATGGAGGAAACAGAAGCTAATCCGGGAGAGAAACACAGCCCCGGGGAACAAAGGAACCTGGAAGCCTGAAAGGCACCCCTGTAGCTGACTAATACAATGGGATTACACCCCTTTAAATTCAACTGATTGTAAATGTTAAGCACATCTACAAAAATACCTCCACAGATACCCTGGCTTGGTGTTTGGCTAAATAACTGGGTAATATAGACTCCCTGAGTTTTTAGTTAAATAACTAGAAAAGAAGAAAAGTATATCTTATATGTACCCAGGATAAGTTTATAAGGTGAAATTACAAAGTATGATATAATGATAAACCTCAATGAGGTTTTTTCTTTGTTTTCAGAAGTAGTGAAATTGGTTTTTCCCTAATTCTGGTAGATTATTAAAGTATATTTTATAAAATAAATTTTTCAAATTTCTATTGATAAATTGTATCTATGTAACTAAAATCTTATCAAGGACTGTAATATGTCAGGAATTGGTGACAGAAAATCTATTGTATTATGGTTTGCACCACTATAATAAATTCCACAATTTAATAAGGGAGACGAATAATGTATCAGTTCATACATTTATGCTTAGAGACCAGAAAATTGAGTTATAACTGTATTCAACAATAAAAGGAATTTATATCTTTATGTGACCGAAAAATCCACAAGTAGCCCTGGCATCAAACAAAGCCCAACACACTGGGTCAAACAGTATGACCCAGACCTAATTTTTCTTCATACCTCACCTCTGTACCTGGGATTTTCAGGAAGAGAGAAACAAAGAGATGCTGGTATGGTGCTCTAGTTTGCTAAGCTACTGAAAGCAGATACCATAAAATGGGTTGGTTTTAACTATGGAAATTTATTCGCTTACAGTTTTACAGTTTTGAGGCTGTGAAAATGTCCAAATCAGGGCATCATCAAGATGATGCTTTCTTCCTGAATGCTGCTGCAGGCAATCCCGGACTCCTCTGCCACATGACAAAGCACATGCCAGTGTTTGCTGGTCTCTCTCTTCTTTTCCAGGTTTCCTTACTTTCAACTTCTTGATTCCATGACTTTCTCTCTCTTTTTTCAAATTTTATTCTCTTATGAAGGACTTCAGTTAAAAGGATTAAACTACCCCCCCCCCATGACTTGGGTCACATCTTAAGTTCCTACTCATCAAAAGATCGTACATAAAATGGGTCCACACCCACAGGAATGGATTGACTTTAAGAACATACTTTTCTCAGGAACATACAGCTTCAAACCATCACAGAAGACAAAAAACAGAACAGAAGAGATATTTAAACAACAATTAAAGAAAAATGTAGCTAAATATATAATTAGTTTGTATAATACATAATTATTATATAATCTTTGTACAGTAGTAAAATAAACAAACACACACCCAAAGGATGCTGTAGCTCTGCTTAGGGGAATCAGTATAGTGACAAAGAGGAAAAGTCACTTGTATTGCTATGTTGAATAAAGTCAAAGAGCTTGTTGAGTCACAAACACAATATTTGGGCTCTAAGAGATTAGAGGTCCTTAAGGAAATTGTTCAAAATTCCATGCAGTTCTGACAATTCTATGTTGCCCATACTTAAGAGTAAAACTTTATGATTTTCTTCCAGCTATGATTTTAGGATGTGTCATTTAAATTTTGTATAACTTAGTTTCCTCATCTAAAAACAAAGCAATGATAAAGAACAGTTCTCTCATAGAATTGTTGTGAGAAAATAATCAATTAGTATTTCTGAAGTACTTAAAGAATAAATGACAATCACAAGAGCCATGTGACTTCTATTAAAAGAGATTTTTAAATGACATATTTCTCAATTTTTCATTGCTTTGAAAGAATAAGATTGTATATTTAAAACTGATTCAGAAGTTTCTATTTTAATATTGAAATACAACATGAGCAATTTGTTTTATTTTCACTTTGTCCTTTCAATATCATAATTTAATCTTCCATCAATCTATAAGTAATATAATGTTTCTAAAAAAAGTCATGTCTTAAAATGTAAAAATTTATTTAAATGTTAATTTGACCATTTGGAAGGTCAAAATTGTGTTTCCATTTATTGATATTGCATAATAACATCTTAGAAGAAACCAGTTAAATTAAACAAAAGTGTTGACATTTTAAAATGTTAACCGATGTGCTTTATTGTCCAATATAATGAATACATTGCTAAAATACTCAGTCAATTTTGAATTATTTTAAAAGAAAGAGCACAACATGAATGACAATATTTTTCATGAAATTTATAAAGCTCAAGGCAATTGAACAAAGCCATTTTATTATAGCTAAAAATGAGATAATCCCATACTTTTCAGAAGTAGAGATACATTTGCCCTGAAGGAAAGTTTAGTTGGTTTTTGAGGAGGTAGTCAAATATAATTGGGCACCTGGTTATTATAATTTAAATTACCTTCTTATCAAAAGTCATATTTATCTGCAAGTAAAAAAAAAACTAAAACTGTGTGTAATAGTTTGAAGCTATACAGACCCCAGAAAAGTATGTTCTTAAAGCTAATCCATTTCTGTGGGTATAAACCTATTGTAAACAGGCCCTTTTGATTAAGTCACTTCTTTGAAAGTGCGGCCCAGGGGGGTCTTAATCCTCTTATTGGAGTCCTTTATAAATGCCATGAATGTGGAGAGAAAAAAAAAAGCCATGGAAGCAGGAAGCAATGAGACCCCGTGGAAAAGGGAGAAACCAGCAGACGCCTCTGTGTGCCTTGTCATGTCACAGAGGAGGCCACGATCTCCGGCAGTCAGTCCTTAGGAAGAAGATACTGCCTTGAAGGTGTCCTGATTTGGACGTTTTCATGGTCTCATAAGTGTAAGGTTGTAAACAAATTTTCATTGTAAAAGCCAATGATTTGCTAGTATTTGCATTTCAGCAGACCACAAGACTGTGGTCCAATAGATTAAAATCTGTCTATAGTGCTGGCTATGTCAAGCTCTTTATTTACATGAGTTTTCCAACAACAAAAGAACAAGAAAAAACTTCCTAGTTTATTTGTTCAAAGAGAAAAATGTGGAGTGAAATTCAACTCTTACTTTACTCTGATTTTGTGCTAATGTTAATAATTCAGAATCTATTTCAAGCTTATGTAATGAAACTACATTTTTCATATACACTCTTTGTTTAAATGTCATATGTTTGAATAAGCAGCATAAAAAAAAAACTATTTAAGAGGTTAGTTACCTAGGGGAAAAAATGAAGAGGTCAGGGATATGGCCCACAATCACTGTCAATTATGACCTCCTGGTCTCAAGTAAAAAAAAAAAAACATGACTGTTCCTTGCCCGCATCCTCACCTTGACTGTGGCTGTTGCACAATTAGGCTGAGTCTTCCTTTTTTCTTACTGAAAGCTGCAACAGATCCTCTAGACATGGAACTCCCTCACTGAGTCCAAGGCTCTGGCAGGTTTTGGGTGAGGGTGGCAAGGGCACTGAGGGGAAGATGGATGAGTCCTGCTCACCTGAACAGGGAACACTGGAGGGAAACCCTGCAGGCACTGCAAGCCCAACCCTGAGTTCTAGTGAGTGGTAGTCTACCACTATGAGAGGGGACTGAACATTGAGGGCAGGCAGGAAAACTGAAGCAAACCCTGCAAGCTCTGCTAAAGATAAGCTTGTGTTTCCCAAATATATATATTTTTAAGAAAACAATTTTATTGATACATATTAATGAAGCATAAATCCATTCAAAGTGCACAATCAATGGTATTTGGTATAATCATATTGTTGTGCATTCGTCACCCCAGTCATTCCCAGAGCATTGTCATTATTCCAGTAATAATAATAATAATAACACTAAAAAACAAAAACCAAGCAATCAAATAAACAAATAAAACTCATCACCTCTCAATCTCTCTATGCTTCCCCTGACGTACATATCAGCTATTTCCTTCTCTGTAGTTTATTGGTATTTATATATTGTAAAAACAGCATTATACATGTGATATCACCCATATTCATATTTTACATGAGGTTTCACTATCTTCTACACTCCCACGTTACATTTTTTAGTGGTCCTTCTAGTAATACAAGTGTCCTTAGACTTTCCCTTTCAACCACTGTCATACCCCTATAATAGCTCTGCAAGTCACAAACAGCATGATGTACTCAAAACATTTCCATTCATTTCCAAAAATTTACAAACAGCATTTTAACCAATTCTGCAAAGATTAATTATCAGCTTTCCATTCTCTACACTCATTCTATTTTCTGGTGACCTATGTTCTAATGATTAACTTCATGAGTTTACACAATACATTTAGTTCATAAAAGTGCAACCGTACAGTATTTGTCCTTTTGTGTCTTGCTTGCTTCCCTCAACATAATGTCCTCCAGGTTCATCCCTGTTGTCATGTGCTTCATGACTTCATTTCTTCTTACCACTGAATGATATTTCATTGTCTGTATACAATACAATTTGTTTATCCATTCATCAGTTGATGGACACCTGGGTTCTTTCCAAATTTGGCTATCATGAATTATGCCACTACGAACATCAGTGTGCAAATGTCTATTTGTGCCTCTGCCCTCGGTTCTTCTGGATATATACCTAGCAATGGTATTGCTGGGTCACATGGCAAGTCTGTATTCATGTTTCCCAAATATTTCATGAAATTTTTGAAGCATATGGTAAAGCTGAAAGAATTGTACAGTGAACTTCAATATACTCACCACATAGATTATACCATTAACATGTACTTTACCAATAGATCATTTCATCTATCCATCTTATATTTTTGTTGCCTTTCAAAAGAAATTGGAGACATCCATTCACTTTGCTCTAAATAGCTGAGTATGCATATTATTAACTAGGGTTAAAATTTGTTACAGACATTTTTCCTTTGAATATATAGAGAAATATTCAATTAGTAGGGTTACCATTTAATGTTTGGTAGTCCTTGAATATTTTTTTAGAAGAACCGGTCATGTCTATTGCAGTAGATCAAGGGCTATAGAAATAGATATATAGAGTACATATATAATAATCTTATCATATTACATATATGATATGACTGTATGTATAAACACACACATACAAACACACAAATATATTTGAGGTATGATTTACATGCATTGAAACACATGATATTAAATGTAGAGTTTGATGTGTTTTGACAAGTACATATACAATGCAGCCTAATGCAACTATTTTCTGTGACACAAGAAAATTTTCTAATGATATTTGAACTCATTCCATACCTTTTACTGTCCAACCAGTCAAATACTTTTCTGATTTTTCCAATATTAAAAAAGTTTGCTTGTACTAGAACTTTATAGTAATGGAGTATGGACATTTTCTGTACAGGTTCTTTTATTACATATATTTTTGGTAAAGATTGCTCCTTTTTATTGCTGAGTCATTTTTCAATGCAACAAACTAACATTTGTTAACTCACCTGTTGATGGACTGCTCTGGGCTTTTTTCAGTATTTGAGATTATTCAGACTAATCTGAATATTCTCCACAATTTTTTGCCTGTGGAGATACATGTATATTATATTTTAAGGTAAACACTAATGAGTGGAATTTCTGGGTCATAAAGGAGTTTTAAGAAGCAAATGACATACTGCTGAAAAAGATTAAAGATTATCCAGATTTATACTCCCACAAGCAAAATGTGATAGTACATATTTCTTCCACATTCTTGCAAGCATTTGGTTTTGTCTTTTTTGGGATTTTAGTATTATCCCTTTGAGATTTTAATTTGCATTTACCTAAAGACTAAGGATGTTGATATTATTTTTATATGTGTTTTGGCCATGTGCATATCTTTCTTTGAGAAGAATCTTTTCAAGTCTTTGCCCAATTTTATTTGGATTCTTTCCCTTTAAAAATCTTATTATATACATGTATATATACATATGCACACAAATATATATACATATATATGTAAATATTAATGTTCATCCTTATAAAATGTAACATTAATCCTGTTCATTTGTAGATATATACATAGATATAGATTTATACATTTTTTCACTGACAAATGCATAATAGAGAGAGGTACATATTTGAGTGCATATTCTTTTAATAAAAGCATAGCAAAGTATTTTCTTTATTACTGATCATTACCTTAACTGCTCCTGTATTGATGATGGTTTTGGTTTACAATCAAAGTAATGGATATTCCTGCACACACATCTTGTCTGTTCCATTCATTTCATGGAATAAGTAAGAGATCTGGTCATATTATGTATCCCTTTATTTCTGAAAGGCTCCAGGGTGTTTTCTTGGGCTTTTATTAATAAGGCTTTTGTTCACTTACTGGAGCTTCCCACATTCCTCTCATGTCCACTGTTGTGGTATTTCTATATTGACATGTCTACTGCTCTCCAGTGTTTACCATTAGGCATTTCTGCTAACCCAGGAGAATACCTCTTAAGCAGGATGAAGTCTCCTACTGTTTCTAAACCTTAAAAATTTTGACATGCTCAATAGGGCAGTTCCCATTTTATTATACAGTGAACTCATGTCATAAAAAGGTTCAAGCAGAAATGGGAATAATTTTCTATTCAAACTTCATTGTCAGTTTATGATTCTTTCCTCAGAAGCACATTTTTTTCCTAACTCTACATTTCCCTAACTTCTCTTATTTTTGCCTCCATGTAAAACATACTTTCCAGACTGCATGCAAATTTCTATCAATCTTGTGAAT
This sequence comes from Chaetophractus vellerosus, assembly GCA_004027955.1. Lineage (NCBI taxonomy): Eukaryota > Metazoa > Chordata > Mammalia > Cingulata > Chlamyphoridae > Chaetophractus > Chaetophractus vellerosus. Next base: position 8,412 of record PVKH010013181.1, on the reverse strand, counting down.
CAGATACCTAGAGTTCATCATTTCCATGTAAGAACCATAGAGATGAGTTTTGGGAACATTTGCAGATCTTCCTATTCCATTTAAATATACCATCAAAGCAGTAAAAAATTAAATATTAACATTCCTCTGTTATATAGAAGAAGATATGATTTTGTAAGAGCAACCATATTCAAATATCAAAAGGGTTTTTGCCCTTAATTTCAAAGTTAGGCTTCCAACTCTAGACAATAGATTGATTTCAGATCTGATCTGCATTTATGGATATTTTGGATTGGTGGTTTTTAACATCCATGTTTAAGTTCCGAGACCAATCAGTGGAGGGGGCAAAAGGTAGATAAATGGTCTTTATTTTACTTGGAAACATCTCTATTTTTGACAGGTTTACTCTGAAATACAAGAGGATACTAAATTTCTTAGGACAGAAAAGCAATGAATAGTTCACCAGTGGTTTAAGATAGCAGCAGACTTATAGTACTTTCATTAAACTACTTTTCTTTCTTTTTTTTTTCCTATCTGGACATAAGAATCAAGTCAGTAAGTGATTCCAAAGTTAGGGGGGAAATTCATCTTACACTCTTAAGCTTTGAATTTAAGGATGGGAGGATTATAGAATTAAAGGTGAAGTGTTCCATCAGTACCTTTAAATTATTAGTAAGGTTCTCATTAAAATAAATTATCCAACCTGGTAAATGAAGGAACCAAACCTCTTAAATAATATATAGTATTTGCAAAAGTCATGAATATTTGAGATATATTGCATGAAGAATAGTAATAAACACATATGTGGGATCTAAAATCTCATAGGGATTAGCAAACCATTATTCATATATTTGTGTATTAGTCAGGGTTCTCTCGGGAAACAGAATCAACAGGAGATATCTGTCAATAATATGAGGTTTTATAAGAGTATTTCATGCAACCGTGGTGATGCACAAGTCTAGGTTCCACAGGCAGGCTGCAAACCAGGGGCTCTGATGAAAGTCCAATGAAAGGTCATTGATGAGTTTCTGGGAGAAGTTGGCTGTTCAAAGACAAGCTGGGAAATTCTCTCTAAATGTTGAAATCACTTCCCCTTTTAAGGCATTCAACTGATTGAATAAAAGCGTCATCCATTGCTGATGTAATCTCCCTGATTGATGCAGATGTAATCAGCCATCCAGGCAGTAAACTCACTGGTGATTGAAGTCCACAAATGCTCTTACATTACAATTAGCCCTATGCTTGCTGGACCCAACACCTGGACACAATTACCTGGCCGAGTTGACACATTAGCCTAATCTTCACAATTTGCTTATGTATTTGTTTATTTATGCCAATTCAGACATCAAAAGATAGTACTGTAGATCTAGAAAATGCAAGATAAGATGTTTTGGGTTTTTTTTTGTTACATATCCCTCCCCTTTCTGCTTGCTGCTTGCTCTTGTTGTATGTTCATTTTTTGTGTATTCTTCTGTGTCTGCTTTTGTCTTCCCCCACTGCGGTGACGCGCCGAGTCAGTTCACTGCGCAGGCAGGCAGCTTGCCCCGCTTGTGGGCGGCTCTGCTTCCGTTCCCGGGCGGCTCTGCTTCTGTTCCCGGGCAGCACTGCTTCCGTTCCCGGGCGGCTCTGCTCCGTTCGCGGGCGGCTCACCCTGCCCGTGGTGGCTTTGCCCTGCCCGTGGCAGCCTTGCCCTGCCCACGGCGGCTCTGCCCCGCCCACGGTGGCTTGCCTTCTCAGGCGGTCTGCCCGCTTGGAGAGGTCCCCGGGAACTGAACCCGGGGCCTCCCATGTGGTGTACCGGCGCCCCATCCACTGGGCTAGAGCCGGCCCCCGATAAGATGTTTTTATGGGTTGAATTGCGTTCCCAATAAAGACATTTCAAGTCCTAATCACCAGCCCTGTGGAAGTAACCTTTTACGGAAATAGAGTCTTTGAAGATGTTACTAGGCTGGGTCCTAATCAAATATGACTAGTGTTCTGATAAGAAGGTGATGATTGAAATACAGAGAGGCAAATGAGGGGAGATTGTCATGTGACAGCTAAGGCAGAGAACATCATTTATTGCCTGTAAGCCAGGCAAGAAGAAATGGGCACATTCTACTCCACAGACTTCAGAGGAAATGTGGCACTGCCAACATTTGATTTTGGACTTCTAAATTCCAGCACTGTGAGACAATAAATTTCTGTTGTTTTAAGCCACCCAATCTGTGGTGCTTTGCAACGGCAGCTCTAGGAAACTAAGGCATATACTAAAATAAATATAAATAAAGTCAGTCTAGGTAGATAAAATCATAGTTTAGCTTGTAGACCTAAATTTATAGAAAATAACAGATAACAAAGGTAACGTTACATATAGATTAGAAATCAAGGTGTTCCAACCACTTTATATAGAGGCAAGGACAAGGCAAAGGGAAGTGTGGAGTTAGTTCAATTTTGACATATTAAGGTACAAGTGTCTAAGTAACATGAACGTGGCTATGTTCATTATATATCAATGGAAGTTGGCATTTATGTAGAAATAGAACCTGCAAATTTTAAGTATGGAGAGGCAGAATTGTCTCAGCTGGGAACCTTGGGACATAAAATACTGAAGAGTTGGAGGCAAGTTAAAATTCAAAAGACAATATGTGGGAATATCAAAAGGAGAATAATCAATGTTTTCGTTTGCATCACAGGGGTCCAGAGAATCAGTGTATTAACACAGACATTATGTTTCGGTAAAAGAAGTGATTGTTGCTTTTGGAATGAGCAGTTTAAGTGGCGCAGTAGGATAGCCCCACATATTTTGCAATCAGTTTTCAAGTAAAGGAGAAATAAAGAATGGGGACTATGCATAGAAATCACTCTCACTCTTTCTTCCTTTGGACTTCTGCCAGTCCAGTTATTTTTTGGGGAAAAAAAAAAAAGAATAGATAATTGTGCTGAGTTTTAGACCTGGGACAATAGTCAGTTGTTTACTCCAATACTTGTGGGAATATAGACAAAAGGTAATTTGACATATGCATTGTACATTTGTTGACACAATTGAATTGTTTTGTTTTCTCATTACAGCAGTGTAAAAGGGTTTGCAACCTGGGAACTTGTGGACTGAATCCAATCACACAGTCTTGATAGAACCAATAGATTTGAATGTCTTTAACAAAGCATCAGTTATCTGGTTCATCACAAGCTACACAGCCTTCTGTTATGTTACATTCAGTTCATGCATACATTTACTTTTACTGCTAATCCCTATAGGTATTTGAGAATGAGATGATGGAATGAAGTACAAATACTCACATGACATCTAGCAACAAATTCTCTGGTGGCTATCCTGGGGTTTGCACTATAGGATCCTTCTTTAATATCTCTGACTCAAGGTTGGAGAATGACATTCTCTTATCTTAATCCCCAGTTCTTTATGAATAGGCTCTTTGATGGTGCTATTACTAGTTACAGTGTGGTGAAACTAAATGACAGTAGGACTTTACCCATTATGGCCAAAGTTCTTAAAAGAAAAGGAAATTGGTCAAGGGAGAAGAAGCCTGAAGTCTGCATTAGTGAGGGGAGGAGAGTGATGTCACCATGTGATAGAAAGTTGCTGGAATACTACAGGCTTTGGTAGAAATGAAGTCCTGCTAATATTTTGATTTTTTGAGCTGCTAGCCTCTGAAGTATTAAATCCCCGCTATTTAGCCAACCAGTATGTGGTATTTATCATGGCAGCCTGTAATATGTCAAACTAAAGCACTACATTTTTCCCAAGGCTGTACAACTGGATCCACAAATAAATCCATCTGAAAACTCACGCCCACTCAGCTGCCATATCAATGTGTGGAGACCCAGGGCTCCACCCCAAGTCCTCAACAAGTAACTCCCTGTGTGACCTAGACATAAATTCAAGGTTAACAACCTTCCCCATAGGGAAGAGAATGTATAGGTGTTATTGTAAACTATAATGTTCCCAAAGCAGTAAATGTCCTTGGTAAACGTCCTTCCTAGTGAAAACGTCACCATACTCCATGTGTATGATTCACGTGATCCTAGCAGGAACTCTGTTCTTATACCCTATGGAACGTCTTTGTTCTGAAACTCTTATATATCACCCCTCATTTTCTCATCTCTTTGCAGAGCCCTAACTTCATTCATTCTTTGACTGGTCACCATCAAAGAGTATCTCCTGTTCCTAAGTCCCGATAAAACTTATGTCTGATTTTCTGCCCAGTATGCTCTTTGGTCTTGCAGCCGAAACAATTTGTGCCCTTCAGGAGTTAGGATGTAACAATTGGCAAGCTACAGCCAGGAGACCGAATGACACCGTCAGTAGCAGGTGTGAGTTCAGGGAAAGGAGAATCTGAGGGGAAATTCCTGGGTTGGCCTATAACGTCCATGTGGAGAGGGGTGTCTGCCCTCCAGGATAAGTGGGGACTGCCAAGAGAATACGGGGACACCTTAAAAACTCTGGTAGGTATTCTGGCTGTGCTGTAGCAGACAGCAGAGTAGCTGCACTTAAATAAGGATAAAGGAGACTGCCAGGTAGCAGCAGCTATAGCATGGCCCCTGGTAGGTTGCAGTTGGCTACCAAGGCAAAGGCAAAGGAGAAGTGGCAAAGGCCTCTGTGTGCCACTGAAAAGGAAAGTTAAAGTTAGAAAAGGATAAGTCCTAGCACAGGCAGAGATGAAAGATTCCTTAATGATCTGATCACCTGCGCTGAGTTGTTCATCAGTTATATTGTAAAACTGTACACTGGAAGAGTGTAATGGGATGTTATTTTGACAATGTTTTAAAATTTATTCACCTTTTATTTTGATCAGAATTTTTATCAAAGTGTTAAAAAGAACTTTCAGTTTAAAATCAATAATATGAACTTTGAGTCTAAGCGAACTCCTAAAGAGTAACACAAAATATGTGCTAAATGTTTGTGTGTCTAAATTGCTAAATTAGTGCTTAACTGCATTTATACTGCTCAAGTATTCCTAACTCATTGTTGGTTACTAATAAAAGTGTTTCCAAGACTGCACTTGCATGTTACAGGCAACTCTGATTCTAGAGGAGAGCTTAAAAGCAGGAAAAATCAGAGATGTGGAATGATAGAGAGCTTAGAAACAGCCTTACCAAAGGAAGGAGAATTATAAGTCAAATTAGTGCGTCTTATGTTTCTGTTGGTGTCTTTTAATTCTTTTTTGTGTCTGTTTGCTAGTTCAGGGTATATTTTTATACCCCTGGATGGTAATAGTAAATAAACAAGTGAAAATTCTTAAAAGAGCTCTTTTCAAATGGCCAAAAATTAAATACTCGCTTATATTGGTAAATGAGTGTTCCCAAAGCCCAAATTGGAGAAGCCAAACAGGATAAAAAGTCATATAAAATCTGAATAAAGAAACTATTTAAAGGTAAGAAACTAAAAAGTTTATCTGAATTCTTCCGTAATCTTTCTAAAACCTATCTACCACCAGGCTCTTCTTCTAAACCTGACTCAATTCCAGTGACTCACTAAGACTGGTTTAGGAAACTAAGGGGATGGGCTGGGTGTGGAAAGATAAGGGAGATGTGAATTTAGCTTAGAATTCTGTCTACTAGGCCTGAAAATTAAAATGATAAGGACATGGGGAGCAGATGTGGCTCAAGTGGTTGAGTGCCTGCTTCCCACAGGGGAGGTCCTGGTTTCAGTTCCTGGTGCCACCTAAAAACAAACAAACAAACAAAAACAAACAATAAGCAAACAAATAAAAAAAAAACGCTTCAGGTACATCAAAAAAAAAAAAAGATAGGGACAGAGGGGATATTACAGAATAAACCTTGTTTTGAATAGCTTGTCCTGTAATTCCCCAATTAAATTTTAACAGCTTTTGAGGTGATAGTAATAATTCAATGGCAAAATTTCAGTAAGCAAGGAAAAATTCATTGAAAGCTATGGAAAGATTTTTCTAAACTTTGATTAAACAAATTAAACAATTATAATATATTCCAGAACTTGGCAATCAGTATGCTTTTAAGGTTATTCACAATTTTGGAATTTTATTAAAGAAAAAAGAGGTTTTAGCCTCCTGTGGAGGAAGGAAGAAAAAAGAACTTCTCTTGCATAAACTATAAAGGTTTCAATTTTATTTAGCTTGGGTGTAATCTCCTTAGGTTTATACAATACTAATAAAATAAATTAGCATTATATGTATTAAATCTTTAAGATCATGAAAATTGTAAGTTTTTGGCTAATGAAATTATTACAAACCCCTTTAAAAATTGTTTTTGCTTAAATTGAAATGAATAGTTTTTTTTGTTGTTATTGTTGTTGTTGTTTTTTCCCCACAGAACAGAATTAGGGATATGAGACTTAATTGGATATAGAAAGAAGTAAAAGGTTTGTGGAAGTGGATTCATAATCAATGCTGACTAAAGTTTGATAAGTTTGTTTAAGGGAATGTGTTTTGTCCTGAAATAAGATGGTTGGTTTTCATAAAATCAGGGTGGAAATATGTAAGAGAAGATTTGAATGAATATTGCAAGTTGTAGACAGTACTGTAGAAGGTAGCATTAAGTAAGGGAATGTGTTTTGTAAAGGGGAATTTTGTCTTGAGATGAAATAACTATAGTCTACCTGGTTATGGATAGTTATGGGAAGTGTATAAAAGTATTTTCTAAACTGAAAGATTTTAATGTGACTGATTCTGGGAAACCATTACTAAGTAGAAATCTAGGAGTTAATATTAATAACAAAAATCAGCTTATGGATAATCACAAGAAATTTGTAAAAGCATTGTCTAAACTGAAGTATTTAAACGGGTAATTCCAGGAAGCCATTATTCAATAGAAACTTGAACTGATGTTGATAACAAAATGTAACTTCATAACAGGGAAAACTGTTAGAGGGCACCTCAACCTTCAAATTAAGTGCTGATGGGGAAAGATAATCTTGATTGATTCCACTGGAAATCTTAGATTTTTCTAAAATAATGGAGAAAGTATTTTTTCCTATACTGCTAAAGTAAAATACCTGTTAACTAATGTCATCATGGTAAAGGTGTAGAAGTAAAAAGTAAAGTATCAAAAATAGTTATGCCCATTTACTATGTTATAAATTGCATTGGAAGTATTTAGAAAGTGTGTAAAAATTAAGAGATAGATTTCAATATTATCAGACTCTCTTATGCATTCAAACCAGGCCTCCAGCACTGCTCATGGTGCCTCTCCTTTTGAGTTATTGGCTAGGCTGGTCACTACAACCCCTAAAATCTTAAAAGTGTCTACTACATCTCTGAATATGCTCCTGAAGGGGACGGAAAGTACGTTGCCGTTTCAGACTCCTGCAGCAGCCGGTAATGGCTCCATATGGCCAGATTTACAATGGACGTTGTCTCCAGACTGGCTCTGTTTCATAGTGCCGAAAGGCGCTTTGCATCAGGCCGGTGAAACACTGGAGCCTTTCTCTAGGGCCAGTGGTGCTGCAGCATGCTGGCTTTGTGAAGGATATACAACGTGGAGCAATAATTACCAGGGTAATGTGAGTAGAACATAGACACAATCGGCATTTTGGCCTGCTCTCATGGACAAACATATATGATATCGCAAACCTGGTGCTTAGATGTATTGATTGCAACTCAAAGAGGAACTTGTTCATTGATTAGTGCATTGATTAGTATTAAGTGCTGTACCTAGATGCCTGATGAATATAATAACATCTCTTTGACTTTAGATCATATGTAGAAGGATATCAAACATGTGAAAAGTGTTTGTCTAAGTAATGAATAAACATGCCTATAAGATAAAAGAATGGATCTCCTAAGTATTGTCTTTATTTTGCTTGCCGTATGCTTGTCTTGTTGTTGCCTATATTGTCTTTGTGAGTTTATGTCTAGAGCAGTGCCTCTCCTCATTCTTTTCCTAACTGTTCTAGGCATAACCACTGCCGTGGAAACTGGTAGTAGCAGTTTCCTAGACAGCATATGAAACATACAAGATCAAGCCCACCAGCTTCCGGAGAATGTAACCTCTGGAGGCACCTGGCCTTTCTCATTCCCATGGCCCAGTATGTCATGGCTGGCCCCCTTTTGGGGACGGTGTACCACCATTTTCTTTATCCTTTTAGTAGGACTATGTATCTTCAAAATTCTAACAAATTTTATTTCTTCCAGAATCAATGCCTTCCAGAACAAGGTGTTAGTCATGGGAGGATTTCAGCCAGTTCCAACCACAGTGCTGGACTCACCTTCCCTCAACCTCAATAGAATAGCCAGAGAGCTTCTCACCTTGTCAGTCAGAGTCTTCTGTTCCCAACCAGGAGGAAGCAGCTACAGAAGAATAACTCCTTCAGCTCACCCTTAAGAATAGGGCGCAAACTTCCTGAGGGGGAAGTTGAGGCAGGTTAGTATAGGAAACTGGGAGGGCTGTTGGTCAGAATAAATCCCACCAAACACTCTGGTAATGAGATCCAGTTTGAAAGTCCTGAACTACTTTGTT
>PVKH010013180.1:0-16968 GCA_004027955.1 Chaetophractus vellerosus | reverse complement strand
CGCTCCATGTTTCGCGGGCAGCAGTCCTCCATGTTTTTGCGGGCTGCCGGCTTCCGCTTTCGCGGGCAGCAGCTCCGCTTTTCACGGGTGACTTTGCCATGCCCGTGGGGGCTCAGCCCTGCCCGTGGTGGCTTTTTGCCTTGCCCACGGTGGCTCCGGCCCACCCACGGCGGCTTGCCTTTCTCAAGGCCGTCTGCCCACTCGGAGAGGTCCCCGGGAACCGAACCCGGGCCCGGGGCCTCCCATGTGGTACACCGGCGAGCTCTTTATCCACTGAGCTATCTAGCTGGGCCCGGCCTGCAACTCTTGAGTTCACAATAGGCTGTTTTTATATTTCTCTTTCACTCTTTCTCCCTGTATGTGTTTGTTCCAACTTCTACCAATTTCTCTGTGTACCTTGTTCTTAGTCACCTTCTTTTCCCCCAGTGTCTTCATTCAGCTCAGAGTCAGTAGTGTGGGCAAGGTGGGTGGGTGAACTGAATTGCCCTCAGTCAGAGTGGCTAAGCCACAAGGCGGTTTTAGCCTCACCTTGCTATGCTGTTAGAGAACAGATGACCCAGCCAGGTAGACGGGACCTGCCAGCTACATCATCTCTTTCAAGAGGGCTTGCCAACTCCTCTCTCTCGGGCCTTTGTTTCTGAATGAGCTTCTATTTTTAGGGAAATTAGGGAAAAACTGAAGATGTAATTCTGAAATTGGTTTACGAATCTGACTGGGAAGTTTTTTTTACATTAGAGTTAGAGTAATTTTTTCTATTCCAAATTTCAATCTTTCTTTCTGATGTGACCTGTCTGGGGACAGGAGGGATAGTTAGTGTTGGAGGGAAGAAAAAACTTTGTACGCATATACACGCACACACACATATAGACATGCATACGCACATGTACATGTTTATATATTACTTGGTTGAATTTAACAGGCGTTATTGAGCAATTAAATAATCTGCACCTTGCACTGTGTTAGATGAATACAAAGAGCAATAGAATTTCGTCTCTACCTTCAAGAATCTCATAGTCTAATGGGAAGACAGAGATGTCAGCAAACTAATGCTGTCTGTGTGATGTGCATGTACGTTTTGGTATAAGATGCAGCCAGGATAGAGAGGAAGGCGAGGACCGTTCGTCAGCCTGGGGAGATCAGGAAAGCCTGGCGGTACAGGGAGGATATGAGCCTGGTAGTTCTTCAAGTGTGGCTCCTCTCAGGAGAATACAGAAGAAAAATAAAACTTGCCATCTGGTGCTTGAGCAGATTACCTGCTCTTTCTGTTGGTTTTCTGTGTGTAATGACAGACTGGATGATTCTAAACTGGAGGGTGTTGAATTAGAAAAAAGCAAAAGCAAAAAGGCTGTTGCTTTTTGATTCCAAAAACTTAATTAGAGTTTAGTGGCAATGAGCCCTACAGAACACTCTCACTGGTTGTCAAAGGCAACTTTGATGTAAAGAAATGGGTGGGGGTTGGAGGGCAGGGGGATGGGGCACCTTCCCATTGTAACAGAGTCCTGATGGAACAAAGCTTAGGAAGGAATGGGAGTAGGAACAGAGGATCTGTAGCCAGGCAAAGCTTATTTTTAGAAAAGACCTGTAAGCCTTAAAAGAAGTGCTACTCCAGTATTACCAAGGTCTTGCGATCGTGATTATTACAATAGGTCTTTTCAACTGTGTGTATACTTATTAGAGTTAATATGCAGGTTTATTTTCTTAATGTGGTCTCAATATGTTTAGCATAAAATAATGTATAAAATACCTGGACAGTTTCAGTAAGAGGGGATGATAAGGAAAGAAACCATCGGGCCATGTCGTGTGAGGCGTTGGGGGTAAGGCCAGCAGGAAGGAACGTTCCGGCTTATGATGGACAGCCATCATCTGTCAGACTGTCCTGCCAGGGTGTAGATGTCAGCAGACTTCATGTGTGGGGTTGGGGTCATAGGGGGTTGTGGAGGGCCCCTGGCAACTCAGAGGAAGGTACAGAAAAAAGGTAAGCTTCCAGTTCGGTGGTCCTGGGACAGGTGATCTGAAGAATAAAAGGGCAGGTGGGTAGCAGAAGCAAGGCAGAAAGTCAAGAAGTAGATAGTCAGCATGTAAGGGGCACAAAGAAATAATAAACAAGGAGCTTAAATGGGAAATGGGGATCAGAGGATGAAAGAGTCTAAGAAACTGGTGTTCAGAATCTAGGTTATAATTTTGATTTTATTCCATATTAGTCCTGCACATAAGAAATGCTTATCTACCTCACCTGTTTCTGCCTCAAGAAGAAATTTTGTTCATCTGGCAATTGTGTGTTGATGCACTCATAAGAAGCTTGGGAGGTGAAGGGTGTAGAAGGGTACATAGAATAAGAGCAACAAAACTAGTTTGGGGCTTGTTTAAAGCGAGTCCAGACTTAACTCCCTACTGAGGACCTGTGTATAGCTCCTCACGTGGGACCAGAGAGTCAGGAAAACAGGAAGTAGGAAATCAACTGGATTGCCAGACCACTGGATTTAAGGCTGGAACCAGCTACTGCTTTTCTCTCCTGGGTTAGGAGATGAACACGGTCTAATCTGAAAAAGCATCCCTGAGTCCTTGGGCATCTAAGTCTGAGACAATGCTGGAAAGAAGAATTGCAAGTGCTAGAGGAATGGACTAGAGAGAGTCAGTCTTTGGGAGAGCAACTGGGCAGAACCTTGCTCCAGAACCTGTGCAACTTTCCTACCCTTTGACTCAGCCATTCCATTTAGGGGATCTGTCCTCTAGTAGCTGGTGATTATCGAGTGCCTGCTAGGTAGCCAGACTTTGCGCAAAGCGCTTTACATACCGGCTCTAATCCTCACCCAAACCTGAGAGGCAAATCGCATTATCCCTGTTTTACAAGGAGGAAATTGGAACTCAGGTTAATAACTTGCCCAAGATCACTCTGTTAGTGGTTGCAGAACTGGTGTTTGAATCTAATTCACTTAAATTCCAAAGTTCATGCTATTCACTATGCCACTGCAATGCCAAAAGAGTGAAAAATAGAAACACCCTGACGGTATAATAATAAGGTATAGCTTTAGTACATTATCAGATACCCGCCCAATGGAATATGTTCATGAAGAAAAGGCGATAAGATTCATGGAAAGATGCAATGACCCAGGAAGGGTCATATGTATGTGCAATGTAATGACAAAAAATGTGTTTGTGTATTTGAGTGAATATTGTTTCAACTCAAGGAGAAGAGTCTTTATTGGGGAGAGATCAGAGAATCTAGTTACAAGAGGTGCAGCTGGGCCTGGAAGTAACTGATAATGCTGGTTGCATCCTCTGCCTCCCTCCCTTCTTCTTGCTTCCCCTTCGCAGAATCTCTCGTGTCTGCTTTTCTCTGCGAGTCCTCTCTGCTCTCTGCAGACCAGGCTTTTGCTAACTTATCAACATGCATGTGATTTAAAAGAGCCACTAGCCCTGCATCTACCTAGCTTTATAGTTTCATTGCCCACCACCCTTTGGCTAGCTATACTCTCTGGTCTGAGGTCAAATTCTCTCTCTCTCCCCCCGCCCCTCAAAAAATAAAAAGAAATTTGATGCTGGAGTAGCTGCTGGGTTGGCTAGTTCTGAGTCGGTGTCTACCTTGTTTTATGAGGAGTAACCACGTAACCCACTACCTACTTAGAAGTGCCTTAGAAACAGGTTATCTGAGTAGGGGGTATAGGTGGGACAGACAAATGGATTGCCATAGTAAGAAGACTAGAAAGAAATACATGAAAAAATGAAACTGCATATGGCTGGATAGACTTATATTTGAGTGAAGCTATGGCGGTATTTTGCCCTGTGGTGATTTACAACATTCCTTTAATAAAAACTCATTATAAAGTTGCATGCAATTAATACTAAAGAAGTTGCTTATTAAGGAAGGAGAAGCATCTCCCTGGATTCTCTCATATTCTCTGAGTGGAAGAGACTCAGGTATAGACGCCGCCATTTGTTCTATTCTTGATGGCCTTTGTAAGGAGCAGTGAGAAGAGCAGTGATCCTGTCTGGTGAACAAATGGAGTCAATGCCCTTGAACTGAGAGAGCAACAGCAAAGTCATATGGATGTTCTCTAATGGCCAAATAATAAATACACATGATGTAACAGTTGCCCAAGTATATGTAGTACAAAGAGTCTGGGCAATAGGTTTCTGGCAGAATGTAAAGATAAGAGTTTAGAATCATGGAGGGTTACATCTACCATGGACCTTAGAAATTATCTAGGTGGACCGCTTTGTTTAATACATGAAATAATTAGCGCCCATTGAAATTAAGTAATCGGCAAGGCCAAGGCAATGGTGAGCCAGGTCTGGAAGACAGATCTCCTGACACTTACACCTGGGCTGTTAGCATCCCAGGTGCATCTTGATGCTTCGTCAAGCCTTGACTCTCTGAGGAACCCTTGTACCCTTTCTATAAAGTTAGCAACTAACCCCTGAGACGTAAAGATAAAGAATAAATGAGAGCACCAAGCACAGTGAAAATCAGGACTTCCATTTACTCTGTTGGTTAGGATTGAATGTTCTGTTCAATCATGCATGCAGCCATTCATCCAATTGTTAATTCTCTTATCATTTATTTGATGCTTAACTCCATAGTTCACTGTTAGGCATTGGGGAGCATGCAGAGAGATGGGTTTTACTCTCCAGAAATTTGCAATCTATTGGGGGCAAATGTGTATACCAATATTTATGGCTTAATGATAGCTCATAGTGAATGTTATTATTGCCTTGGATCTTGAAAGGTGAATGGGAGAGTCAGTGGTGATGGTGGGGAGGAGAGTCCCAGCAGACCAAGCTGCTTGTGGGGAATGGCACATAGTGCCCCGGGAATCACAAGCCTCTCCGTGGTTGGGATGTTGGGAGGGGGTCATCTCTCAGAGCAGTGAGAGCTGAGATAGGAGAAAGAGCAAGGGCCAATGTGTGGAAGGTTTTGCAGTTCAGGAGGCATTTCTCTACTCGCATACACAGTATGAAGTACTGAGCGAAGGTTTCTTCCAGCAGCTAGCTTAGCGTAATTTTGTGTTTTAGGCTTAACCATGCATCGATGTCCCTTAGCAACAAGATTTTGTTAATATTCTGAGCTCAGTATGGAATGGAGAGCCAAATTGGCCTTGAAGAGCTTTCCCTTGGCAAGACTATGACTAACTTTATCAGTTGGAAAAAAAAAACACCAACCTTTATAGAGAAGAGAGTGTGCATGGGTTGATTAATATTGAATGTAGTTTTCCTTAACTAGCATTTGATGACTCAACTCATAATGACATTTTGTTGGCGTTTCCCCAACACGCACTTGCGTCTGCTGGGCATGCCTTGAGGTCTGATTCTATGGTTTTCATTCATTTGGGCATGTTTCCCTCCCTGCTTTTTTGTTTTTTAGTTAGCTAAGTTGACATTCCTGACTGCCAAGAACTGGGGAGCTTGCCTGCACTCCCCGTTTGCTTCCTCCATGAGGTCATGCTAATTCTACTCACATTTGAGTGCCTGCTGTTCTGGAGGTTTTGCTGAGCAGAAAACCCAGCCTCTGTGTTCTAGAGCTGGAGACTACAACTCTCCAGACCTTTGAAAGTCAGTCTTAAGGTCTGGAAGAGAAGGGTGTTCCAGAGTCTTGCGTAATTGCTGGAGGCAACCTGCTAAGCAAGGCCTTTATTTTGGGTAATCAAGTTGGTGATGATGAAACAAGACCAAACCTTAGGTGTTCTCTCCCACGTTTCATAAGCAGCTAATATTTCTTAAGCATTATTTTTCAGCTTTATTCTTTTTGAATTTAAAAGTCCAAAGTCTGTGTCCACAGCCTTGCATGATTTTTAGTAACAAACCTAACAACAAATCTGGAAAAAAAAAAAATTGAGTGGGCATTTGTCTTTTCAACTAGACTTTGTGATCTCACAAAGTCATCTTACCTCCCGGGCCTCATTTTCATTTTCTGTACCCGGATGAGTACTAACATTCTGTTGTTTTAAAGAATTGCCCAGTTTGATTGAGAAGTAACATTAAAGCTAAAGCATGTAGAGAATACAGAGATCCAGTGTAATTAAGATGGGCTAACGACAGTAGGTGAAGTATTTCAAACATTTCACCCTTCCTCCACCGCAGTGGGTTCAAGATAATCATCCATGCTTTTGTTGCTTTTGGTAGAAATTTGGAACATACTATGTAAACCATACTTTAAAAAAATAACCTGAATTTATATACCACTGGTCTCTTGTTTGTTTTCTAAAATGCATTTACTCATTTCCACTCTGCTAACAATAAAAGATAAATAATGGAGATTGAGAAAGTATAAAAGCTGTAAATCGTAGAATGTATGACCAAGAGAGGCTGTAGTTTTCAAGAAAAGGAGTTGGTTTAGATTTGATGTTCTGAAAAGTTAAAAAAAAATCTAAAATACATTCCAATCATTTGGAATTGATTAAAAAACAGTAGATGTGCTGCCAGCAGCATTAGATTGTTAGACTGCAAACAGCACTTTTTAAAAAGTGAACAGCTGTCACTTCTCTGTCCTCTGCAGAGATTTAGCTCAGAAAGATAAGTTTGCAAATTAACAGATCTCATCTAAATTTGAGCCTTTTTCCCTGGAGCTTCTGCTACCCCCAACCCCTCCCCCAGCAAGAACACAGCTCTTTGATTCTCTTGATCCAAATGACTTTTGTTTTCCTTCTTCTTACAGTTGAGATATGCTAGTTGTCAGACAGGGTTAAGTTGAGAATTACTAAAAAAATACTATTTTATGCTAATAACTGGACAGTAAATATTTAGCATAGACTCCTATAAAAATGGCAGATTGGGGGCTTTTGTTCCAGTTATTTATAGTTTGGAAAGAATTTTAAGAAACACTTTTCTACCTTGTTTATTGTTTTCTCTTCAGAGCCAGGCTCAGCCTGGCACATGGTAGGTACTCTACAAGTACCTTCTGCATGTGTTAGTCATTTTTACCTTATGCAAAATATGGGCTAGCCTTATGCAAAATTGTAAAGCCAGCTAAGGTAATGTTTGGTGAATTCAGTTTCCCTTTTGTGGCCTTTCCTTCTCAAATGGGAACTTTTGGCCGCATCCACAGAATCTGCATGCTTCCTCTTTATATGTATGTGTATTATATAATATATATCTTACATACTTCTGTATTGTATGATATATATTATATACATTATTTTGTATTCCCATCACATAAAATTCACCATTTTAAAGTGTACAGTGCAGTGACATTTAGAAGATTCACACTGTTGTGCAGCCATCATCACTGTCTAGTTCCAGAACATTCTTATCACCCCAAAAGGAAATCCAGTACCCATTAAGCAGCCACTCCCTATTACTTCCTCCCCAACCCCTGGCAACCACTAATCTTTCTGTATCTATGGATTTGTCTGTTCTGGATATTTCCTATAAGTGGAATCATACAATATGTGACCTTTTGTGTCTAACTTCTTTCACTTAGCCTGATGCCTTCAAGGTTCATCCATATTGTAGCATAGATCAGAACTTATTCCTTTTTATGACTGAATACTATTCTATTGTATGGATATATCACATTTTTGCTCTTTATATTTCCTAACAAAATTTAGTGTCTAGAGAATAACTCTAAAACAGGGGTTCTTAACCATTTTTGTTCCACGGACCTCTTTGCAGTCAGGTGAAAACCACAGACCCCTTACTAAGTCCACGCTATGCTGTGTATAATTTAATAAATGTATCACACCTGCACCAACACGTCCCGGCAAGAATAATGTTCTTTTGAATTTCCATTCAAGCTTACGGACCCCTGGTTAAGAACCCCTGCTCTGAAAGTAGTTAATAAATTAAATTATATATGAATATAATAGAACTTAAATTGAGAACTCATTCAGGGGAATTTGCGTCATTCCAGTGTAAAAAGGCTTAAGATAAAATAACACATTTCTAATAGTGGAATCTCAGGGATGGGGGAGACATTTCCAAGGATACAAGGGACAATTTTAGTGCCACTAATTACACACTCATGAATGGCTGACATCTTGTAAAGTCAAGTCTACCTATAGCTATGGGACTAGAAAAGGCGTTGAATTGAGAAGGTTGACACACAGGTTCTGATCCTGGTTTAGTTGTACGCGAACTGTGTGACCTGCAACAAATCATTTCCCTGGGTCCAGCATTTTCATTTTGTGGTTTTGATTTATTTGAGTTTATCTATGTACCACGCCCCTGCTAAGCTATTTTACACGCATTATCTTATTTAATTCTCACAACAATCCCATGGAATAGGTATAATTTTAATCCACATTTTATGAATGAGGAATCTGTAAATGAGGAGGTGTAGGAAGACTAAATACCATAGCTGAAGTTTCACTTCTAAAAATTTTGGGGGTGAAGCTCAACCTCCCATCTGATCATCTTTAGTCTAAGCCCAGAACCTCTGTATGGCAGGGTCGGCAAACCATGGCCCACCACGTATTTTTGTACAGCCTGCCAGCTAAAATCAGTTTTATGTTTTTAAATGGTTAAAAAAAATAGAAATAAGAATATTTTATGACATGTGAAAATCATATGAAATTTGTTTCATTGTCCATAAATAAAGTTTTATTGGAACTTAGCCATGTTCTTTTGTTTATGTATTTACTCTGCCTGCTTTCGTAGCACAGTGGCAGAGTTGAGTAGTTTCGACAGAGACCATATGGCCCACAGAGCCTAAAATATTTACTTTCTGGCTTTTTACAGAATAAGTTTGTTTCCTTATCTGTAACATGGAGGAAGGGAAATAATTAGATCAAATTATCCTTGAGGTCCCTTTCAGCTTTAATATTCTGAGAATTGCATAAAAAGTGATTTCGATTTTCTCCTTTCCTATTAGGTTCTCTTAACTCTCTTTCCTTCCCCGAATGTAAACAGATGAGTTTGCTTAATCACTAAAAAAGATTGAGTCCACCTAAAATAGAATCCTTCATGCATCCGTGCCCTGATTTCCATTTCTCTCTCTGCATCTATCCTTCCATTGGTTCATCTATTCTGAGTAATAAAAATGTACTTATTAGGTGCCCGAGATACTCAAGCACTTAGGATTGTGAAAAAGGTTCAGAGATCATATATACAAGGCCAAGTTTATTAAATCCATTTTAGGGATGAGAGAATTAAAGTTTAGAGAGGTCAACTTGCTTCTCCAGGACATAACAGTTAGTAAGTGGTGGTATCACAGTTTGAACCCCAGTCCTACTGATCCCGGGGAGATTTTTCTTTTCTGATGTTATTGTTTCCCTCTGTATAAGTATAGTACCCTCACCACCACTTCCTCTACGTATTCCCTCTTTATTTCTTTTTCTTTATCTAGTGGTACCTTTTTTTTTTTTTTTTTGTATTAATCTTGCATCAGAACAACTTAACCTTGGGCCACCTCCTCTTCCTGCTAAAATACCTGCTTTAGGTACTAAGATTAGGAACAATAGTTATTGCACCGTCACATTCACACCAGACACTGATAAATACTGTATAAGTCTTATAATACCTTTATGAGGTAACTACTATTATTATTACAATTTTAAAAAGAGGAAACCGAGGCTTAGAAAGAATAAGCTATTATACAAGAGCACATAGTTAGGAAGAGGTTGAGCCAGGATTTGAACCCTCTATGCTTTTGTTTTTAAACAAATCAATTGTATGGATAAAGATTAATAAAGCATAAATCCTTCCAAAGTGTACAGTGAGCAGTATTTAGTGTAATCACAGTGTTGTGCATTTATCACTTCAATCATTATTAGAGCATTTTCATTATTCTAATAACAATAATAATAAACAGAAAAACTCATCATGTCTCAATCTCTCTGTGCTTCCCCTGCTGAACATAGCTGCTTATTCTGTTTCCATCTCTCTAGTTTATTTGTATTTATATTTTGTAAAAACAGCCTTATATATGCACTATTACCTATATTTGTATTTCACATGAGGTTTCACTGTGTTATACAGTCCCATGTTACATTTTTTAACCTTCCTTCTAGTAATATACATGTCCTTAGACTTTCCCTAGCAACCACTGTCATAACCATGTAATAGCACTGCTAGTTACAAACACTGTCATGTGCTTTTACCATCTCATTCATTTCCAAAGATTTACAAACAACCTTTTTACCAGTCATGCACAGATTAACCCTCAGCTTTCTATTCCCTATCTATTTTCTGGTGACTTGTATTTTAATTATTACATCCATGAGTTTACACAATAAATTTAGTTCATAATAGCTCAATCATAGAGTATTTGTCCTGCTTCACTCAACATAATGTCTTCCAGTTTGATCCATGTTGTCTTATGTTTCACAACTTCATTTCTTCTTAAAGCTGCATAATAGTCCATCGTGTGTATACACCACAATTTGTTTATCCATTCCTCAGTTGATGGACACCTGTTTTGTTTTTATCTTTTGGCAATTGTGAATCACGCCGCTATGAACATTGGTGTACATATCTCGATTTGAGTCCCTGCTCTCAGCTTCTGGGTATATAGCTAGTAGTGGTATTGCTGGGTCACGTGGCAAGTCTATATTCAACTTACTTAGGAACTGCCAAACTGTCCTTCACCATGGCTGTACCATTCTACATTCCCACCAACAGTGAATAAGCATTCGTATGTCTCCACATCCTCTCCAACACTTGCAGTTTTCTGACTTTTTAATAATGGCTATTCTAATAGATGTGAAATGATAATCTCATTGCAGTTTTGATTTGCATTTCTGTAATTGCTAGTGATGTTGAACGTATTTTTGTTTGTTTTTTTTGCCATTTGTATTTCTTCTTTGGACAAATGTCTATTCAAGTCTTTTGCCCATTTTATTAATCAGGTGGTTTGTCTTATTATTGTTGAGTTGTAGCATCTCTTTATATATCATGGATATTAAGCCCTTAGTGGATATGTGATTTCCAAATATTTTCTCCCATTGAGTCAACTGCCTTTTCATTCTTTTGACAAAGTCCTTTGAGGTGCAAGTGTTTAATTTTGAGGTGGTCCCATTTATCTACTTTTTCTTTTCTTGCTCGTGCCTTGGGTGTAAGGTATAAGAAACTACCACTTAGCACAAGATCTTGAAAATATTTTCCTACATTTTCTTCTAGAATTTTTATCATTTTATATTTTACATTTAGGTTCTTGATCCATTTTGAGTTAATGTTTGTATAAGGTGTGAGATAGGGGCCCTCATTCTTTCTTTTGGTTATGGTTATCCAGTTCTCCCAGCACCATTTGTTGATTAGACTGTTCTGCTCCAGCTAGGAGGGCTTGACAGCCTTGTCAAAAGTCACTTGAACACCTATTAGACCGGCCACTATTAAAAAAATCGGAAAACTGTAAATGTTGGAGAGGATATGGAGAGATAGGGATGCTTAATCACTGTTGGTGGGAATATAGAATGGCACAACCACTGTGGAGGGCTGTTTGGCATTTCCTAAGGAAGTTGAATATAGACTGGCCATGTGACCCAGCAATACCACTGTTAGATATATACCCAGAAGACTTGAGAGCAGTGACACGAATAGACATCTGCACACTGATGCTCATAGTGGCGTTATTTACAAAAGCCAAAAGTTGGAAACAACCCACGTGTCCATCAACTGATGAATGCATAAAGAAACTGTGGCATAAACACATGATGGAGTATTATGCAGTGGTAGGAAGAATTGAAGTCGTGAAGCATATGACAACATGGATGAACCTGGAGGACATTATGTTGAGTGAAGGAAACCAGACACAAAACGACAAATGCTGTATGATTGTGCTGTTATGAATTAAATATATTATGTGTAAACTCATGGAATTAATAATTAGAATATAGGTCACCAGAAAATAGGATGAGGGTAGAGAATGGAAATCTAATAGTTAATATGTGCAGAATTGGTTAAAAGATTGTTTGTAAATCTTTCGAAGTGAAATGAAATGTTGAGAGCACATCATGCTGTTTGTGTCTAGCAGAGCTATTATGTGGGTATGACAGTGGTTGAAAGGGAAAACCTAAGGATATTTATATTACTAGAAGGAAAGCTAAAAATGAAACCTGGGACTGTATAACGTAGTGAAACCTCATGTAAAATATGAATATGGGTGATATTGCATATATGAGACATTTTTACAAAATATAAATGCAAATAAATGAGAGAGAATGAAACAGAATAGCAGCTATGTATGGCAGGGGAAGCATAGAGAAATTGAGAGGTGAAGAGTTTTGCTTGTTTGGTGGTTGGTTGGTTTATGTTTTTTAGTGTTGTTATTGTTGTTGGAATAATGAAGATGTTCTAAGAATTAATGGAGTGATGAATGCACAACTATATGATTGTACTGAATACCATTAATTTTACAACTTGTATGGATTTATGCTTTATTAATATGTATCAATAAAACTGATTTGTTAAAAAAAAAACTTGACTGTAGATGTGAGAGACTATTTCTGAGTTCTTGATTCAATTCCATTGGTCAATCTGTCAATCTCTGTGCTACTACCATGCTGTTTTTACCACTGTAGCCAAGTAATATGCTTTAAAGTCAGAATGTGAGAGTCCTCCAACTTCATTCTTCTTTTTCAAGACATTTCTTGGCTATTCAGGGCCTCTTACCCTTCCAGAATTTTTTCATTATTGACTTTTCCATTTCTTCAAAAAAGGCTGTTGGGATTTTTATTGGGATTGCATTGAATGTGTAAATCAGTTTTGGGTGGAATTGACATCTTAATGATAATTAGTCTTCCAGGCCATGAACATGGAATGTCCTTCCAATTATTTAAGTCTTCTTTGGTTTCTTTTAGCAAAGTTTTGTAGTTTTCTTGAATATAGGCCCTTTATGTCCTTGGTTAAGTATATTCCTAAATATTTTATTCTTTCAGTCGCTATTTTAAATGGATTTTCCCCCTGATTTCCTCCTCAGATAGCTCATTAGTAGTGTATAGAATTGCTACTAATTTTTGAATATTAATATTGTATCCCACCACTTTGCTAAACTTGTCTATTAGTTCTAGTTGCTTTGTTGTGGATTTTTCAGGATTTTCTAGATATAGGATCATGTCATCAGCAAATAGTGCAAGTTTTACTTCTTCCTTTCCTATTTGGGTGCCTTTTATTTATTTATCTAGCCTAATGCTCTAGCTAGAACTTTTAGCCCAACATTGAATAACAGTGGTGCCAGTGGGCATCCTTGTCTTGTTACTGATCTCAGTGGGAAAACTTTTCAGTCTTTCACTAGTGAGTATAAGTAGGTTTTTCTTATATGCACTTTACCTTATTGAGAAAGCTTCCTTCTATTCCTATATTTTAGAGTGTTTTTATCAAGAAAGGGTGCTGTAGGGAACCGGCTGTAGCTCAATTGGTAGGGCTCCGGTTTACCACATGGGAGGCCCTGGGTTCAGTTCCTGGGGCTCCTCGAGCAGGCAAACCGCCGCGGGCAGGGCAAGCCCCCGCAAGCAAGGGCAAGCTGCTGCAAGCAGGCAGGCCGCCGTGCGGTGAGCTGACTCGGCAGGTCGCCGCAGCGGGGGGAGATAAGCAGACACAGAAGAACGCAAAAATGAACACAGCAAGAACAAGCAGAAAGGAGGGGATGTATAATAAATAATAAAAAAAAGAAAGGGTGCTGTATTTTGTCAAACACCTTTTCTGCATCAATGGAGAGAATCATGTAATTTTTCTTCTTCATTTTATTAATGTGGGTTATTACACTAATTGATTTTCTTGTGTTGAACCACCCCTGCATACCTGGGATGAAACTTACTTGATCGTGGTGTATAATTCTTTTAATGTGCTTTTGGATTCAGTTTGCAAGTATTTTGTTGAGGATTTTTGCATCCATATTCATTAGTGATTTTGGTCTGTAATTTTCTTTTTTCATAGTATCTTTATCTGGTTTTGGTATTAGGGTAATGCTGGCTTCATAGAAGAAGTTTGGTAGCATTCTTTCCTGTTCAGTACTTTGGAAGAGTTTGAGCAAGATTGGTATTAGATTGTCTTTGAATGATTGGTAGAATTCACCTGTGAAGTCATCTGGTCCTGGGATTTTCATCTTTGGGAGGTTTTTGATGACTGTTTCAATCTCTTTACTTGTGATTGGTTTGTTGAGGTCTTCTATTTCTTCCAGGGTCAGTGTAGGCTGTTTGTGTGTTTTTAGGAATTTGTCCATCTCGACTGTCTTGTCTAGTTTTTCGCATACTAGGTGTTCACAGTATCCTCTTATGATCTCTTATTTCTGTGGGGTCATTGATAATATCCCTCCTCTCATTTCTGATTTTGTTTATTTACATCTTCTCTCTTATTTCTGTGTCAGTCTAGCTAAGGGTTTGTCAATTTTGTTGATCTCAAAGAAACAACTTTTGGTTTTGTTGATTCTCTCTATTGTTTTTTAGTTCTTGATTTCATTTATTTTCTCTCTGATTTACTTTACCTTGGTTTGGGATTATAGTTTGCTGTTCTTTTTCTAGTTCCTCCGGGTGTTCAGTTATATCTTCAATATTAGGTCTTCTTTTTAAAATATAAGCATTGAGGGCTATCATTTTCCCTCTCAGCACTGCCTTTGCAGTGTTTCATAGGTTTTGATATGTTGAGTTTTCATTTTCATTTGTCTCAAGATATTTACTGAATCTTCTTCATCCCTTATAACAGTTTTGCATTTAAAATCTATTTTGTTCGTAATTAGTATCGCTACTCCAGCTTTTTTTTGGGTTACTATTTGGGTGGAATATATTTTTCCAGCCTTTCACGTTCAGTCTGGTTGAGTCTCTTGTAGATAGCATATAGATGGCTCATATATGTATTTTAATCCATTCCATCAGTCTATGTCTTTTGATTGGGTAGTTCGAGCCATTAACATTCATTGTTATTACTGTAAAGGAATTACTTACTTTGTCCATTTTATCCTTTGGCTTTCAGTTGTCATATCTTACAGTTTTACCCTTCTTAATATTCTTCATTTCTATACTCTTCTCCAAGGCTTTTGCTCTTGTTTTTTCCTTTCAGGCTGTATCTTTTTTTGTATCTCTTATAATTCTGGTCTTTTGGTAACATACTCTCTCTGTTTTTGTTAGTCTGTGAAGACTGAACTCACCCTCATTTTTGAAGGACAGTTTTGCTGGATATAGAATTCTTGGCTGACAATTTTTCTAGAATTCTTGGCTGACAAATTTCCTCTTTCAGTTCCTTAAATACATCATACCACATTCTTTTCACCATCATGGTTTCTGATGAGAGGTTGGCAATTAATCTTATTGAGGTTCCCTTGTAGCTGATGCTTTGCTTTTCTCTTGCTTCTTTTAGAAGACTCTCTTTATCTCTGATATTTGTCATTATTCTGTATAGTAGGTGTCTTGGAGTAATTCTTTTCAGATTTATTCTGTTTGGGGTGCATGGCCTTCTTGGATATTGGTATTTCTGTCTTTCATAAGGGTTGGGAAGTTTTTCGTCATTATTTCCTCAAATATATTTTCTGCCCCTTTTCCATTCTATTTCCCTTCTGGGACACCAATAATGTGTATGTTTCATGTTGTCATTGAATTCCCTGAGACACTGTTCCATTTTTTCCATTCTTTTCTCTTTCTGTTCTGGCCTCAATATCACTAATTCTGTCTTCATGCAAGTCAAATCTGCTGTTATGTGCCTCTAATGCATTTTTAGTTCAGTTTTTTTTTCAGGAGGTACTGGGGATTGAACCCCGGACCGCATACGTGGGAGGCAGATACTCAACCACCGAGCTAAATCTGCAGCCTCTAATGTATTTTTAATCTTATTCATTGTGTCTTTCATTCCCATAAGCTCTATTACTTTTCTTTAGATTTATTTATTTTATTTTATTTTATTTTTTATTATACATCCCCCCCTTCTGCTCATTCTTGCTGTGTTCATTCTCCCTGCGTTCCTCTGTGTCTGCTTGTCTCCCCTTGCTGGGGCGAACCGCCGAGTCAGCTTACCGTCGCAGGGGCTTGCTCGCGGGGGCCTGCCTTTGCCCGCGGGGGCGTGCCCAGCCCATGGCAGCTTGCCTTCTCGAGGCGGTCTGCCCGCTTGGGGAGGCCCCGGGGAACGAACCTGGGGCCTCCCATGTGGTAAACCGGCGCCCTACTAACTGGGCTACAGCCGGCCCCAGCTCTATTACTTTTCTTTGCAGGTTTTCACATTGTTCTTTATGCCTACCCAGTGTCTTCTTAATATCCTTTTTCTCTTTAGTCATATTTTCTGATTTTGGACATTTGGGTGATTATCATTGATTAGTTGTCTTAAATCTTGTATCTTGTCAGGATATTTGGTTTGTTCCTTTGGCTGGGCTATCTCTTCCTGTTTCCTAGTATGGCTTGTAGTTTTTTTGATGTCTAGGCATCTGAATATGTCAGTGAATTTATTCTGATGGTCAATTTCTCTTTCTTGCCTAGTGTTTTTTTTTCCCCCACAGTTCTCCTTTGATTTTTGATTCAACTTATTCCGAGCCTTTAAAATTTCTCAGCTTAAGTTATCAAAATCAGGCCAGGGATTCACAAATGGGGTGCAGATCTGTCCCAGGAGTTGGGACTTAAGCAGTTTTTCTCCTTGCAGTTTCTTGGATGGCCTGCAAATGGCGCTTGTTAGTGAACTTTTCCACCGAGGTGTTTCTTTCAACGTCTGCTTGCCTGTGTTTCTGGTCTGGGTAGAGCTGAGATTCAGACAGGGTCCCTGCTGGCCAGATTCAGTGAAGCAAAACCACTCTCTGCCCTCCTATGCCTCTCCCTCTTCCCTTGTAACCGCTGATAGGGAAGAAGATTTCTGTTCCCTTCTCAGATGGCGGCAGTTTGCTGGGGGTTTTATCCAGGATTAATATCTTGAAGATGGGGGATGGATGCCCTTCCTGGCTGACATGGCGGTGGGGGGGTTAGTTACTCACGTTTGTTGTTTTGGGTTCTTTGTCTCTTTTTCCTCACCCTCCTGGTGCTGACTCTCAAAACAGGTCCCTTGGACAGCTTTTGGCCCTTTCTCCATTGTTTTTGTGAGAGAGTTGAGCCCTGCCTGCCTATTCCAATGCCGTCTTCCCAGGACTTT
>PVKH010013179.1:0-16954 GCA_004027955.1 Chaetophractus vellerosus | reverse complement strand
CCCGTGGCGGCTTTTGCCTGTCCGTGGCAGCTTTTTGCCCTGCCCACGGCGGCTCCGGCCCGCCCATGGCGGCTTGCCATTCTCAAGGCGGTCTGCCCGCTAGGAGAGGTCCCCGGGAACCGAACCGGGCCCAGGGCCTCCCATGTGGTTTCCCAGCGAGCTCTTTATCCACTGAGCTATCTAGCCGGGCCCTATACTTCCTTCTTGAATGCAGAAAATGTGACCAAGAAACCTCCAGGTAATGGTAGGAGATAAGAACAGAAGAATGTGTTGGTGGTTGAACAAGGAAGTGAAAAAGCTTACCAATCCAAATGAATAATTAAAAATGTATGCAGTAAATTTGAAAGTTATTTGATCTGTTGTATATGTATTAACGCAATTTCTATTCCTTGAATATGTTCAAACCAAGCGTTTTGAGTCTACAAGTCATTTTAGGAAGTCTTATAATTCTGTATTTAGTAACTTACTCATCAGAAACAGTTCAATTTCATCTTCATAATTCCTAAGAATTTAGAATCTGCTATAATATTTAGATAGGCCAAAAGGAAGCAACTGACTAGTTGTTCCAAACTTTTTGATATCTAAGCATATTATTAATAAATATGCAATGTCAGTAATTACGGTTCCAGGACATTAGACATTATCCTTTACTAAAGAAAGTACATATTATCCACCAATATCTAATTAGTATGTATAATAAAGAGATACACCATATACGAAGCAATCTAAAATATACAAATATCACAACCCAAATTAATCATATTTTTAAAGCCCAGATATGGAAAAACATGCTATTTTACTTAATCATTTTCAAGGTGGTTAACTTTAGTATCTGATATGGAAGTTTAGATGTATTTAACAATTCATAAGATGTTCTTTCAATTGCCCCAGGACCCTTCAAAAATCTCTGATAGATCTGGTTACTAGAGGTTACTCTGGAAAGTTTTGTATCAGAGAATGTTATAAACAGCACATCAGACCATAAATAAGACTGAATGAGAATTTCTTTGTTATATTTTCACTGTATTAACATTTGTCAGATTGTTGGGCTGAATGACATCTTCTTGTCTATTTTGGATGAATTAGGAGGCATACCTTAGACCAACTGTGAAAGCCTTAAAAAAATATCTTCCTTGGTAAAACCATCATTTTAACAAATTTAGAGATGGACAGGATTAAGAATATGTGTTATGCTTGAGAAATAACATTCATGATAGCTCCTCCATATATAAAATAAGATCTTGACATCTAAAACATGAAAACAATAAATAAAATAAAAATGTTACAGGCACATATGACATATATTGTAACATTCATCAACTGATATGTTAATTAGCTCAGTATGTGAACAATGCTCATGAATCAATATAAACAAGGAAAAACAATATTAGAAAAGTGCACAAATAGCACCACTAATTAAGAATGCAAATGAAAATAATGTCATACATTTTTGACCTATCAAATTACCAAAGGTAAAAGGAAAAGCCAACTGATGTTGCAGTTGAAGAGAAACTACCTCTCTCATATACAGTTGGTGGAAAATAGTCATCACACAATAATTCTTAAAAGCAACCAGGCAATGTATATCCAAAGCCTTGAAAAATTACATATGTTTTACATACAATTAAACTGTAACTTTTCTATTTCAACTATTTTTATCCTCAAGAATTAGTCTACTGTCTGAACTGTGATCTATGCTTGATGGCAAAGCCCCAAAATGTGTATATCTATCACAGGCGTTACACCACACTGATGAGGGAGGTGTATGTGGGAGGTTGTGGGAGGTGTGGGGGGGTGGCATATGGGTACTCCTGGAATTTCTGTGTAACATTTACGTAATCAATGTAAATTAAAAAAAAAAAGTATCAAAAAAAGTAAACAAAATAAAAGAATATTCATATGATTAAAAATAAAGCCATTGATTATATACTCTGGATAGATTGTATGCTATGTGAATATATCTCAATAAATAAATATGCTTTAGAATAAATAAATAAATATGCAAGAATAGCCAGAAATAGCAGCTATGCACAGCAGGGGAAGAATAGAGAGATTGAGAGGTGATAAAATTTTGTTTGTTTTCTTGTTTATTTTTATTACTATTATAGAAATAACAAAAATTCTCTAAAAATGATTCAGGTAATGAATGCATAATTATGTGATTATGCCAAATAGCATTAGTTGTACCTTTGGATAGACTGTATGCTTTAAGAATATGTATCAATAAAATTATTTGTTTCAAAACAAAACAAAAACAAAAACAAAAACAAAAACAAAAACAAAAAAAATTATGTATATTTAGATGAAATATAGCTATGGGAACACAATTACAGTTTGCCTATAATACAGACCATTAAAAACAATGTAAATGGATCAATAACATGGATTTAAGGAAATTTTACTTATTTGATTTAATCACTAACAATGATGTAGCAGAATATGTATATGTAGTCACATGAGATGACATTGCTGAAAGACTCATTCTTGTAAAAACTTATGTTTTATATTATTGAATTCTAGAAAGATGTAGTCTAAAATGGTACTAGCATTTATTTTGGGATATTAAGAGTATAGCTTATAATAATCTTATTTTAGTCTATCTGCATTTTCTAAATAACTATTAACAAATAGGCATTTTTTTCTCAAGAAGTTCAAGAAAAAATAAATTGAACAGGACACTATTTGAGAAAATGAAGTAGAGTAGAAACAGTAGAGGAAAGAGAAAAATGAGTAATTTTATTCCACATGTTTCTTTTAGAGGTTTTTGTTGTTTATTTACTTTGTTTTCTCACTTAAAAGTTAAGGACATTGTACTATTTAATGCTAATCAATGTCTTTATAAACAATAAAGTTCTGTAAAGAGAGTTTTTTCCATAAAAAGTATGTATTTTAATCTGGAAGAGTAGCTCATTGTTTTCTTAAAATAGCAAAATAAATGCATTTTGTTCTTTACTTCAATGATTAATTACAGATTACTTACCATTAGAAAATTTCTGGCTTCAGAAGCCTCAGACTCAAAGTGAAGTTTAGAGATACAGGAGGACTAACTATCCATACTCTATGTTTCCAAAGTTGGCTTACAATTCAATTGCTTTGAACTCAGAATATTTTCTCACCTATTAAGAAATTTTAATTGTCATTAACCTCCCAAAATGATCCAGAAATCCCATTTGCCATATTTATTGTATTTAATATTTCTAAAAAGAAATCAAACTAACCATTCAGGACAAGTTCTGAATGTTCATGGAGTCACCCAGAGTTAAGCACGTATATTTCAATTTAAGAATGCAAAAGTAATCAGATTTGGGGGAATGAATCACATTAAACAATTCTTTTTCCTTGACTCTTTGAGGACTCCTACTGTTTTGTTACAAGACTAGCATAAATATTTGCAATAGATTAAACTGATATATACATATAAATTAGTATATGTTTGTTGTAGGTTGAATAAAGGTGTCCCTGAGTCTCTAAATATGGTACTTTCTACAGCAAAAAAAGACTTTATAGATGTAGTTAAGTTAAGGATCTTCATATGGGGAGATTATGCTGGATTATCCAGGTGGGCCATGGTAATCAAATGGCCTTTATAAGAGGGAAGCATCAAAGCCAGAGAAGAGGGAAGATCAAAGCCAGAGAAGGCAATGCAATAATGGATTCAGGGAACAGAATGGTGCATTCACAGAGCAAAGCCTCCAGAGGCTGAAAGAGGCAAGGAACACATTTTTCTCTCTTGGAGCCTCCAGAAGAAACCATGCCTGCCAAGACCTTGATTTCAGCCCATTTAAAAATCATTTCACACTTTACTTCTGGAAGGATAGGAGAATAGGTATATGCTGTTGTGAGACACAGTGTGTGAAAATTTGTTACAGAATCAATAGGAGTTTAACAGAATGCTGAACACACAAAATACACACATGTCAATATATACCTCATGGAATACTGGAGATACCTTAAACTCTCAGATAGTAAAATTTTGATTTTTGGAAAATACCCAGATCTTGTCAGCAATATGGAATTTTCATTTTGCTCTCATATTCTGGGTTTTTTTTTTTCTGCCTGTGGTCTTTCTACCTCCCTCCATCTCTACTCCCACCTTTCCTTCCTTTAGCTTCTCTCTTTCTTTCTCTCCCTTCCTTTCTTCCCTCAAATATTTTCTATAACATTGTAAAGCAAAATATTTCTGAGGGGTCATATATGCAACAGAAAGAAATTATAAATATCCAAATATCTTCCATATGAATGGTGGAATAAACCAGAGGACATAATTTCCATAAAGACATATAGTTCTTATTATGTGCCATTAGGTGTTAAACATTTTTACACAAAGTAACTTATTTAATTCTTATACCCACTTGCTCTAGAACAGAGTTAGGGAGTAGCAATACCAGTGTATTAGGCAGGGCTCTCTAGGGAAACAGAATCAACAAGAGATATCTGTAAATAGTATGAGATTTTACAAGAATCTCTCGCGTGACTCTTGGGTGCACAAGTCCCAGTTCCGCAGGCAGGCTGCAAACCAGGGGCTCCGATGAAGTCCAAAGAAGGTCCTTGATGAGTTTTCAGGAAACATTGGTTATCCAAAGACGAGTTGGGAAATTCTCTCTGAATCCTGAAATCACTTACCCTTTTAAGGCATTCAACTGATTGGATAACGTATCACTCATTGCTGATGGCAGTCTCCCTGGTTGACACAGATGTAATCAGCCATCTATGCAGTAAACTCACCGATGACTAAAGCCCATAAATATCCTTGTATTACAATTAGCCCAGTGCTTGCTTGACCTAACAACTGGGCAGAATTACTAGCCTATGCTCTTAAATGCTGTTTTACTATCTTTTTTTTTTTTTTTTTAAAGATTTATTTATTTTATTACATATCTCCCCTTCCCCCCCGTTGCGGGGACGCGCCGAGACTTGGTCACTGCGCAGGCGCGGCTTTCCCCACTTGTGGGTGGCTTCTGCTTCCATCACGGCCGGCTTTTTTTCAGTTCGCGGGTGGCTGGCTGCGCTCGATTTGCAGGCGACCTGCCCTGCCCGTGGCGGCTTTTGCCTGTCCGTGGCAGCTTTTTGCCCTGCCCACGGCGGCTCCGGCCCGTCCATGGCGGCTTGCCATTCTCAAGGCGGTCTGCCCGCTAGGAGAGGTCCCCAGGAACCGAACCCAGGGCCTCCCATGTGGTTTCCCAGCGAGCTCTTTATCCACTGAGCTATCTAGCCGGGCCCCTGTTTTACTATCTTTTGATAGATTTATGGCCAAAAAAACCTTATATTCCTAAAATATTTAAGTTTTACTAAGTTTTTCATAAAAAGTATGTCAAATTGCATGACTAATGCTCATTGTGACAGTTTGAGATTCGTTTATGGATCCCAAAAAGAGAAAGATAATGTTTGTAAATTAATTTATTCTTCTGAGTGTGATATTCCTTGATGTCATTAAATCCATTTGAGGAAACTTTGATTAGATTACTTGCTAAGATTACTTTAGGGCTTTTGACTCCACTAAGTCTGTAAGATGTGACACAGGTTGAGTCCCTGCCTCCTTGCTGGGTCTGACATAAATGGTCTCACACGGACAGGCAGATACAGGAAGAGAAGCTCTCCCATTTTTGATCCTGTAATGTGATGAGGCTTAAACAACTGAGACTCTGAGGACAGATGAGCCATTTGCCTTATAGTTTACAGCTGAAACTGGGAAAAGAGCAGAACAGCCGAGACTGATACAGGAAGCCACAAAAGAGACAAACCCTATGCCAGCTTGCAGCTGAAATTGGGAAGAAAGTGGAGCAGCTGAGACTGAGAGAGAAAGCCCAGAGGGGAAGTGTATTAGTCAGCCAAAGGGGTGCTGATGCAAAATACCAGAAATCAGTTGGTTTTTATAAAGGGTATTTATTTGGGGTAGAAGCTTACAGTTACTGGGCCATAAAGCATAAGTTTCTTCCACACCAAAGTCTGTTGCTACGTGTTGGAGCAATACAGCTGCCGACATTTGCCAGGGTTCAGGCTTCTTGGGTTCCTCTCTTCCCAGGGCTGCATTTCTCTCTGGGCTTAGCTCCTCTGTTTCCTCCACAAGGTCAGTTGTAGACTATAAGGCTCTCTAGGCTTTGCTTCTCTCCACAAGGCCGGCTGTGAACTCTTAGGCAAATGGCTCATTTCTATTCCAGGGCCTTCTCGCCTTCCTGACCAGAATTCCAACATCAAAAACTTTAACTTAAAACTGCTCTTTACCATGCCTTATATATTTGATTCCTGCCCCACCAAGGGGTGGGGTGACATGGCCCAGTTAATGCCCTAATTATAACTTAATCATGCCCAAATTAGCAGACCAGTTTACAAGCATAATCCAATATCTATTTTTGGAATTCATAATTACATCAAACTGCCAAACTGCTACAGGAAGGCAGAGACCAGCAGAGATACCTGCCATCTTGCTTTAACACATGACAGCTGACTTTGTGAGAAATCACCTCTTATGGTAACTTGAGTTGAACTTTTCATGGCCTTGGAACTTGTAGCAGTTTGATATTGTTTATGAATTCCAAAAATAGATATTGGATTATGTTTGTAAACTGGTCTGTCAGAGGTTTCACTTTTACTTGATTAAATTATGATTAGGTCTTTTATTGGGTCACATCAGTAGGGTGGTGAAACCCCGGGCCTTGGTGGGTGGGGACTCACAGATAAAAGACATGGCAAAGTACAGAGTTGGGAGTTTTGAGCTGGAGCCTGGGAAGTAAGCACACAGAGAAGCACAGAAGCTGCGTCTGGAGAGACTGGAGCCCAAGGGAGAGAGACAGAGCCGATTGCCTGTTATTCTGCAGCTGGCCTTGTGGAGAAAGCAGAGCAGCTGAGCCCAAAGAGAAAGGAGCCCCAGGAAGAGAGGAACCCAGGAAGCCTGAACCCTGGCAGACATCAGCAGCCATCTTGCTCCAACACATGGCAACAGACTTTGGTAAGGGAATTAACTTATACTTTATGGACTGGTAACTGTAAGCTTCTACCCCAAATAAATACTCTTTATAAAAAACAACCAATTTCTGGTATTTTGCATCAGCAACCCTTTGACTGACTAATACAGAACTGTAAACTTTATAAAGGGTATTTAACCTTCATACTTTCTACTTTGTGCCAGCACACAGCTTCTTTTTGAACATTCCCTTCCCAAAGTCTTGAAAATTTTAGTCCTACATATCACATAATTCCAATATACCTGTTCACTTCTGATTGCATTAGGGAGCAGTTTCTGATCTCAACTGGAAAAATTAGATTATCTCCCACAGCAATATTTAATTAAAATCCTGTCCTTCTCTTCCTATAAATACCTTCTTCTCAGAGAACACAACTCATAACTTTTTTGTTGTAGTTATCTAATGTATAAGTTAAATATTAATACTGCTTCTTGATTTCTTTTTGTGTTTATGCTTTGTATATTGACTTTGTGTTATAGAAGATGAAGATGTTGCAGCCTTCTTACTCCAATTAAAACCAACAAACATATTCTCTGATGTGTACAAATGAAAATATTTCAGTTTTCACTCCTATACTTTACCTTCTCCTTTGGAAGCACCTAGCATCTCCAATTCTTGAAATATTTATGCTATAATATGATTTTTTCCCACTTGTCCAATTGCTAACTTCTAAATGTTTATTTTTAATTTTCATATTTCTTTCTCTTTTTATCATTATGGGTTCCATTTTTCTTTTTTTTTTCACTCTATTTTTTTAAGAGGTTTTTCCAGAGGGAACTTATATAAGCCTATGGTTTAACAAACGACTAATACGACTCTTATATCTGTAAACTCTGATTAGGGACCATTTTGATTTAAAAAATAAATGGAACTAAAACAGATAAGCATAAAGATAAGTTATTTTTCTGCGGAAAATGTTATATATGAAAAAAAGAGGCTAAAGAGTATATGGGGGTTAGATTATAGTCTCCAGAGCTAAGACTTCTTAGCAATTAACTTGGTTCTTCCACTTGCCAACTCTATAATCTTGTGCTGGTGGCTTTTCTCTTTTGTGTCTCACCTTATTAGGTATAAAATAGAGATAATAGCATAGAATTACATACTATTAGTTAAGTTTGGTAATTAAGCAATATTGTATAGTGGATAAGAGCTAGTTGATATCCTTGCTCTGGACCTCTGTACCCATATACCACATAATGAAACATGGTAGACCAGTCCTCCTACAACAATCATATGAAGTAATACATAAATTACTAAGACCTTAGAGAGACGTGGAAGCAATGATAATTAGATTAAAATCTCAGAAAAAAGAGGAATTTCCCAAGGTAAGCAAACAATTTCTTGTCTTCCTCCCTGGTGGGGAGGGGGCTGTTTAGAAATTCTGGAAACATGCTGCACATTTGTCCCACCCAGGAAGATAGTTTATGCTTGGATAAAGCATGTTTTATTGAATACATGGGGATGGTGTGATGAAATGGAGACTTGTGGCACAGGAGCCTGTGGTCAGTTTCTCCTTGGGACATTTGATGAAGTCTGATGCTGCATGAGAAGGCTGCAGAACAAAAATGTGAGCTGCAGAGAGGCAGAGTAATATCTCCAAAAAATCTTGTGGTGTTTAACAACAGAGAACTACTGGTGACAGGGCCTTCCTCAAATAGACCCAGAGTTTTCCACTTAAGACATTTGCTAAATTTTAAAACTACGTTAGTCAGGAGGCTAGAGAAATACATCAGAACTTCTGCAGGGCAGAGTAGGATCTCTTGTCTTTCAGGTGTAAGAAGACACAAAAATCAAATTCAATCAAAAACCTGACAAAGCAACCAAAAAAGCGGTATCTAAAGAGGTATCTAAAGAGAAGGAGACAGAACCCTGATAAATTTTTGATTGGATTAAAAGCATTAGTCCCTTGGAAGAGGACCTCAAACGTCAAACGAGACTACAGCCCTAGCTTGACTTTTGCCCTGTGAGATCCTGAGCAGCGGACCCAATTAAATCATGCCCAGAATTCTGCTGATAAACTGAAACTGAGATAAATCAGTGTTCTTTTAACCTAATGAATTTGTGGTTATTTATGTGGCAATAGAAAACAAAAACAAGGTGAATTGAAGGACTCTTCCATAGAATTCAGATTGAATAGAAATAAAAGCAGACCAGAGGTTGGTATCATGGGGCATGTAGAAAACTTCCATCATACATATATCTAGTATTTCAGAAAGAAAAGAGAAAATATAAGAAGTGATATTTAAAATACAATTTATGAAAATTTTCAAAACTGACAGAGCTTTCAACCCATAGATTTAAGAAGTTCAACCAACCCCAAGGAGTATAAATATCAATTAAATCACACCTAACCATATTACAGTAAAGTCACTGAAAACCAAAACCAAACAAATAAAGCAAGAAGAAAAATCTTAAACCCAGGAAAGAAACTTGACACATTACATCGTGAAAAATAAGAAATATAGCTGATTTTCAACTAAAATAATAGCAGCTAGAAGAAAATACAATTTTATCTTTAACAAAAAAAGGAAGAAAAAGCCATTGCCAGTCTAAAGTTCTATGCCCATTAAGAAATTCCTTTAATAATGAAATACAAAATTGATATTTTTAGAAAAACCATATGAAGGAATAATTTGTCAGAAGTCCTACACTAAAAAAGGGAAAACCACTTCTTTAGGAAGAAAATTGATCTCAAATGGAAATATAAAAACCTAAGAGAAAATAAAAGATAATAGAGTAATTATGTCGGAAAATGTAAATATTGAATGTGCAAAACAGTAATTACAATGCCTAAATTCATGGGGCTGCTGTGATGAAGTGATGACTTGAGGCATAGGAACTCATGGTCAGTTTAAAGTACACATACAATTAAAATAACAATTGTACAAAATGCCCAAAGAGTGCAAAATGCCCGAGGGAGGTAGCATTTTAAGATTTTAAGGGTTTAGGAGTATTGGGGAATTAGCAATAATGTTAAATTCTTTTTAGTCTGTAGATGTCAAGGATGCATTTTATTGTCTCCTCCCTAACAGCTGAATTAACTAAAGGTATATGCGTCTTACAAGTTAATGCAAAGGAAAATTGAATTATAAACATTAAATCAATTAACAGAAACATATATAAAGCAGATGGACCTGATAAAATTAATAAATATTTTCTTATTATATTAATTGTAAATAGAATAAAATCTCTAAGGTAAATGAATAAGATTTTCAAGCTGGTTTAAAAATCACACCTGTATTTATCATGTTTAAAGGTCACCGTTTATATATAAGAACCACAGAATGAATGAACATGAAAGGATGAACAAAATATAGCATATAAATGGTAACCATGACATTACTGGTTGAAGCTATATTAATATTAAAGAAAATATAAAGCAAGAAGCATTGCAATCAATAATGTTGTATATTAAATAACAATAAAATTGCTGATGTATCAGAACCTAGCCAATTCTAAATTTGTATATATCTAATGAGATACCAAACCTCTATCAGTAGCTGACTGAGCAAGCAAGCAGACAAAAACCAACAAACACTTTGAAGGTATGAACAATACATATGTTCATATGTATTATGTGAATGTGTCTGTGTGTAAATTGCACTCCAAATTGACACAAAATTGATATTGTTAAAAGTGCACTGTTTACTAGAATGAATGATATGGGAGCCATAATGGAAGACACCAAAATGATAATATTTAAAATTATTTAGAATATATTCTCTCACAACAAAGGAATTAAGCTAAAACTTGTTGCCTAAAGGAAAATGAGAGAAGTCCCAGATGCCTGGGATTTAAAGCAATCAATGATTTAACTTTCCAAATTAAGAACATAGTAAACAAACAAATAAAATTTTAAAAAAGCACAGATAAATATTAAAATTAAAGATAGGGGCAGAAATGAGTGAACAGAAGTGTAGGGAAAAAACAAAATCAAAAGTTGTCTTTGGTAAAAATTAGTAAAATCAAAACATATTAGCAATTTAATTAACAAAATGAAAAATAGAGAATGAGAGAGGAAAAATAACCAAGTAACTGCTACGAGAGTGAAAAAAAAAAAAGGACCTCATTTTGTATTCAATACAAGAAAAGTAGAGTACATAAACGACTTTACCCTAATACATTCTAGAACTTGGATGAAATAGAAAAATTTCTTAAAACATACATGTCACACAAGCTTATATTAGAAAAGAAATAGAAATTTTGCATAATTCTACTTATGTAAAAATTTGAATCCATAGTAAAACATTCCCATATAGAAAATTCTTGTATAGTTTCTCCAGTGAATTCCTCCAAAAATTTAAGAAGGAAATAACTTCAAATTACAAAGAAATATTCCATAGGGAAGAAAAAGGGGAAATAATTTCAAAATCCTTTTGTGATACAAGCATAACCCTGGTCCCAAAGCCTAATGAGTATATTACAGCAAATAAAAGCTACTGATCAATCTTTTTCATGAATATAGATGAAAATATCCTAAGCAATAACATATAAACTGGATAACATATCCTGACCCCAGGGGTTTATTCCAGGTATACAAGATTATGTAATTTAATAAGCGATAAAGTAGCTGGACTAGAAAAAAGGAGAAAATTATATAATCAGCTGAATGGATGCAGAAAAAAGCATTGACAAAATTGAAGACATGCTCATGATAAAAACTCTCAGGGAACTAGAAAAAACAAAGAAAAAAGAACATTCATAATCAGATAGAGTTGAAAATGAATTTTAAAAAATGTATGGTAGGACTATATCTTTTAAAATTTGCATAGAAACTCTATACTGAGAATTTTAAAAATTTATTTAAAAAAGTAAAAACATACATAGGTTAAGAGATATTCCATGTTTATATATTAAACTTTATAAAGAAGAGAATTATTTCCAGAGTAATATATACATTCACTACAAACACAATCAAAATGCTAGCATGTTTTATATTTACTTTTATTTCCCAGAAATTAAAAAACAATTCTGAAATTCATATTTAATTGCAGAGTTACAAGAATAGCCAAGGCAATCTTGAAGAACAAGTACAAATTTTCAGTTTAAGATCTATTACAGGGGGTTGGCTGTAGCCCAGTGGATAGGGCGCCGGTACACCACGTGGGAGGCCCTGGGTTTGGTTCCTGGGGACCTCTCCGAGCAGGCAGACAGCCTGAAAAGAAACTGCTGTGGGCGGGGCAGAGCCGCTGTGGGCAGGGCAAAGCCGCCACGGGCAGGGCGAGCCGCGGGCGAATGGAGCAAAAAGCCACCCGGGAACGGAAGCAGAGCTGCCCACAAGCGGGGCAAGCCGCCTGCACAGTAAGCTGACTTGGCACGTCGCCGCAGCGGGGGGAGACAAAGCAGACATAGAAGAACACACAAAAAAATGAACACACAGCAAGAGCAAGCAGAAAGGGGTGGGGGTATGTAACAAACAAACAAACAAAAGATCTATTACAAAATTACCACGATACAGACAGTACAGGATTAGCGCAAAATGGTGAAATGAACAATGGGACAGAAAAGAGATTGACGCTATATACCCACCCATGTATGACCAACTGATTTTTGACAATGTAGTCAATGCAGTACACTGGAGAAAGGATCACTATTTTTTAATAGAGCAAGGTCAATTACATAGCTATATGAGAAAAATTAATAATCAGTCCCATCTCACCTTATGCTCAAAATTTAATTTCAGCTATATTTGATAACAAATAGCTATTAAAGGGAGATATAGAAGCACTTCCTTTTTCATCTTGGAGTAGGCAACAATATCTTAATAGGTGTTAAAACCACTAACCATGAAAAACATATATACTTCATTAAATTTAGAAAGTTCTGCACATCAGCAATATCACTAAGAGAGTGAAAACACAACCTTCAGAATAGGAGAAGATGTTTGTAATACTTATTCATAAGATAAAGAAATCTTACAAATCATTAAGGAAAATCAATAGACAAATGAATAAAAAATAGGCAAGTCATCTGCACACACCCCCACATATCCCCCCATCACCAACACCCCGCATCAGCGATCCTCCCCTGTCACAGTTGAGACCCATCTGCAATCCAAAACCTTCCCCAAAACAAAGCCAAAAAAGCAAAAAAAAACCTCGAGACCCATCTTAAATTTAGTTTCTTCATCTGTTACATGAATGTGATAATAATAGTACCATTCTTTTACAACTGTTGCATGGATAAAGCGACATAATGATTAAAGGGCTTAATGTAGTTAGATATTATTACTTTTATTTTATTATTTATGCTAGAGTGTAATTTACCTAGCTATGGGAGGTTAAAAACAGATGATGGCTGTTTGGAATAGGGCCACGTATAGTGGAGAAGATTCTAAATGTTCAGTGAGGTTTTAAATCATATAGTTCGTCCACAATGGTCGACACATAATAATATTAGCTACAGAAAACATGATTTTAATCAATACTAAACATGTTAACAAATATTTACATACTCTTGTTGGAGGTAATAGAAACAGAAGCAAAATACTGCATAATTAATTACCCATATGTATAAGATATTTTTAAGTCCAATACTGAAATCAGGGAGTATTTGCCTAACCAAATCAGATTTTGCAATTCAAAATCTACTTGAAGTTAAATATATTAGATCTCTCTGTCTGCATACAGAGAACTTAATTTATTAGTCTTAATTTCACTGTGATTAGATTTTTATTGAAGCAATGCAAACTTATATGAAACTTAGCACATCCAGAAACTACTACTCATAATATTGTAGCACCCCAAAACTCAGTGTTGAATTTTTCTTTTTAGCTTATTCTCTGTAATTTAAATTACCCCTCTATTCACATTATATTTTATTGTTAATTTTATAACTCTGCATAGTAAAACCCAGAAAGTTGATTATAATTTACATTTCACATATAATTATAATGATGCAGTATTTTCCACATTTATATGGAACATTATACCTTCAAATTGCATTATATTCATTATTCTGCAATTAGTTATAAAATTCTCTTAAATGGTTTCTTAAATTTCTCTTAAAATGTTCTTGACTGGAAATAATGGAGGAAAAAGAAAATTATGGCATGTTGAGTCTCAAAATCTGGCATTTAAAATTTTTATTTGATTAACAAAGCCATTTGTGGCAGTTTGAGATTATTTTATGAATCCCCAAAAGAGAAAGATTATGTTTGTAAGCCAATCTATTCCTCTGGCTGTGGTACCCTTTGATTGCATTAAATTCAGCTGAGGGGACTTTAATTAGATTATATGTTATGATTAGGGCTTTTGATTCGACTACATCAGTGGGCGTGACAAAGGTTGAGTCTCTGCCCCCTTGCTGGGTTTCATATAAATAGATACTCAGACAGACATAGGAAGAAAGAGCTCTATCATTTTGATCCTGCCATGTGACAGAAGGGAGAAGGCTCAAATAGCTGAAGCCCCAGGGAGAGATGAGCCACTTTGCCTGATAGCTTACAGTTGACCTTAGAAAAGAGAGCGGAACAACTGAGACTGATACAGGAAGCTCTAAGAGACAAGCCCTTTGCCAGTCTGCAACTGAAATTGGGAAGAAGTGGAGCAGCTGAGCCTGAGAGAGGAAGCCCAAGAGGGGAAAACTGAAACCTCACAGCATTTGCCCGCCAGCTTCTTTCAACTTATGATAGCTTGATAGCTGACTTTGGTGAGAACGTACCTATTATGGTACCTTGAACTGGACTTTCACAGTTTTGGAGCTGTAAGCTTTTATTCCAAATAAATATCCATTATAAAAGCCGATAGATTTCTGATACTTTGCATCAGCATCCCTTTGGTGGATTAATACACCATTGTTATAAACTTGCATAAAAATCAATTCAATATTAATATACAAAATATTAGCTAACCTATTGGAATATATTTAGCACAATAATAATTGCTTTACTTTTTTCACATTTTAAAATACTGATATATTTTCTTCCTTACTATCTTTACTCATTAATCTAACATTATTTTCCTGTCATCTAAGACTTTCCATTTCCCCCAGTTCTCCCAAGATCATACCACCTTGCCTTAAGAAATTCACATCATCAGCAATGTCTCTTGTTTTCCTAACATATTCTGTTTATTGAGCTTCCATCTTCCTAACATACTGTATTAGTCAGCCAAGGAGGTGCTAATGCAAAATACAGAAAAGGGTCAGTTTTTAGAAAATGTATTTATTTGGGGTAGAAGCTTTCAGTTACCAGGCCATAAAGCAAAATTTACTTTCCTCACTAGGCTGTTGCCACATGTTGGAGCAAGGTGGCTGCCGATGTTCAGCCTTCCTCTTCCTCTTAAGGCTCCATGGTCAGGCTCTCTAGGCTTTTTCTCTCTCCCTGGGGTTTGATTCTCTCTGGGCTCAGCTGCTTTGTTGTCTCCACAAGGCCAGCTGTAGACTATCAGGCAAACAGCTCATCTCTTTTCCTGGGGCCTTCTCTCCTTCCTCACGACCAAGCTCCTCTGTGTGCTTACTTCCCAGGGCTCCAGCTCAAAAACTCAGCATCAGAACTCCAACACTGTCCTTTGCCATGTCTTTTATCTGTGAGTTTCTACCCATCAAGGGGTGGGAACTCAATACCCTACTGACATGGTCCAATCAAAGCCCTAATCATAATTTAATCATGCCCAGAGGAACAGACCAGTTTACAAGCATAATCCAATATATATTTTTGAAACTCATAAATAATGCCAAACTGCTACACATACCCATTCTACATCTCAGCAGTAATGTAAAGTTAATAGTCCTAACTGGACCCAGTGATAAAACCATCCAGTTCTTTGAAACTTCTTGAATTCACATATACCCAGAGGGAAACTCAGCCTTCTTAGATCATATGGTATGTGAATATATCTCAATAAAACTGCTTAATAAACAATTAAATAATTATTCAAGAATATCCAGAAAGAGCAGCTATGTACAGCAGGGGAAACAGAGAGGATTGAGAAGTGAGGAATTTTCTTGTTTGTTTATTTGGGGTTTATTATTATTATTATTGAAATAGTGAAATGCTTTAATATTTTAAATGATTGAACTGATATATGCACAACTATGTGATTATACCAACTACCATTGACTGTACACTTTGGGTAAATTGTATGCTTTATCATTATGTATCAATAAAATTGATTTGTTAAAAAATATAATATGAACTTAGTCTAAAAGGGTACTCTAATGCACATGAGTAGTATTTTCCTCACATACCTAAGAGTTTTTCCTCTGTGAATATTTATTTCTTTCATCATGAGTTTTTATCTCCATCTGGTTTTCATTCAGGAGATGGGGTCGTTTTTCAGATTTCAAAGAGGGAATTATGAAATGGGCACCTTGCAGTTAAGGTCAGCAGTGTTACACAATCAGTCAAGAGTCAACCAACAGTGGAAAAGTAAATAAGCAAGAAGAACATATTTTGCAAAGAAATGAGTATTTGGTTGGTGTTGGCCTTTAACCTCATTAAGGTTTGGTGATATGCTTATAAAGATACAAAGAAGAAAATATTCCTTGAAGCTGATCATTCCACAAAATGTAGTCGACAGATCCTTGGAAGGAAATATAATCAAATCTCATTTATCATTATAAATATTTGCATTCTTCTTACCTTTATTCTGGTTACTGAAAGAAAGTAGGGGAAAAATAACAAGTTTCTTTGTGACTCATTTAAAATATATTGAAATCTATTCAAACGTCTTACACTTAACCATGGTTCTTTGACAGGGGGCTTGAATGATTCCTATATAAGGAAAGAAGTCCTGGAATAGGGTGAAGAGTGTATCTGCAAAATCAATATGTTAAGTTCAATACTGACTTTAAGTCATCCCTGCTGTTACCTATGTAAAAGCTGGTCATGATAACTTCCATTGAATAACAATTACTGCAGAGTAAAATTTGGTAATAAACAAATCCACCTTCAAATCCACCTTAGATTCTATAGGAAGAAAAACAGACACTGGAAGCCAAAATGATCTCATTTTAAACTATTTATTTATTTTTTTTTATTTTTATTTTTT
>PVKH010013178.1:0-10798 GCA_004027955.1 Chaetophractus vellerosus | reverse complement strand
ATTCTGTTGTTCATTAAAAGAAATCCTACCTATGTCACTCAATGACAGAGCTGTCTGCTTTCTTCTTCTATATAACAAGCATTTATTGAACCCTGATCATATGCAAGTAACATAGATTCAGAAGCAAAACCATCAGTAGGACCCAAAGATCACCATGGGTAGAGAATCTATTGTTCTTCTTCACAGTCAGTAAAAATGGGTACAGGTTTTATTATCAGTATTTCCTCCTCTTTTATACTATTTGAAAGAGCTCTGCTTCTTTAATTATGTCAGAGTGAAATATAGCAATCTTTTGAAAATGAAGAAAATTTGGACAATTGACCTAGTATGTGATGAGCATAGTATTGAGAGCAGAGCTTTCTTCATGTAAATGCTTGTGTGAAATCAAATGAAAAGTGTTGTTTCATTCTGTACAGACACATTATGGTACTGAACTCTGCTCCTGCCATGCAAATAATGACAGTTAAAGTTTAGTAAAATGCAGAGCTTCATTAGTTTTATTGTGCTCCATATCAGTCTCCTCTAATTCAAACTTTCTAAACATGTTTTAACAAGGAATTTCTTAAAATGAAAGCTTAGCAGAAACCTCAACAGATAAAATATCTGATGAATGAAGCAAGATCTGTGTGTGAACTTCTGCCCACCCAGCTCCTCCCATTTAGAATCACGAGCCTACTCTGGAAAATTCACCCAACAATTGTTAAATCCTCTGCTTGAGTCTTTACAATATCACAATTCAGCTTCTATTCATATCAAAACCTGCTATGCTTCCTTCTTCTTCCTGTTTTTTTTAATCCTTTCTGTTGAATATAATTTTTCTTTCATTCCAAGTTTTGATTCCTCTCACATAAAAACACAGATAATGCTGTATTTTAGTTTAAAACTGGTTTAGTTTATTGACTTATAAAATCTTGATAATTTTGCTTCTGTGATCCTTCTATGGGTGCAGATATAACAACATTGCCATTGTGTCCTGATGCTTTCTCTAAGACTCATTTGTTGGTTCTGAGTATGCACTGGCTGCTAACGATGCATGAAATGTTTGGTCCTGTTCACATGAAGGAGAAAATAAAGCGTTTGAGCAGTCATCTCAGATATATATTAGTTCACAAAACCTATATACATATATAAAATTTAGTTGTCTACCTGATGTTTAGGCTGTGTCTTTCTTACATTAGAACTATTTCTATGATGGATCTTAAACCCTTACTCCAGACCATGACATCATTCCTTACCTGGAGCAATCAGCTATCACATCTCTCTCAATTATATTGATAATAGATAACTATGAACCCAAATTGTACTTGGTAACAGGTATTCTAAAAATACTATTAGTGTAAATTGAATTGATGAAAAGGAGATAAAGATTTAAAAAGACAAGGAAAATTCATCTTCAGGTGTTTTCTGACATGGCATAAACCAGGCCATTTGGAGTGAAAAACGCTTTGGGGACTATTGTTTCAATTATTTCATTTCACAAAAGAGGAAATTGAAAACCAGCGAGGCTACGTGATTTCCCCAATACCAAAGAGCTAGTTAATTACAGAATTCAGAGGAGAAACTAGGTTATCCAACTCCCAGTCTGCAGTCTTTCCATCACACCAAGTGAAATTGCCTGCCACTATTTGGGCTCGGTAGCTCAGGAGAGCAGGCTGGCATTGTTTAATAAATCAAAATATTGTGTCTATAAAATTTCAAACATTTCAAAATGAAGGAAACTTAGGTTTCTGAGGGTTTCATATAAAATAAATCACATTAATGCCTGTCAATACGATTTCATATGTAAAAGAGGAGAACGCCAGCGCCACCGAACCTGTCGGAGACTGAGAATAGATCGATGTGGCCATTAGAAAGGAACACCGTCAATTTCAAACTCTATCAACAACACAGGAAAATAGCATGGGGTAAAATGTGTGGACATGAGCTTTATTAACAGACTTGGGTACATGTGGAAAGAACACAATTAATCAAACAAAATGACATCATTTGATTAATAATTATAGTAATATATTCTAATTGAATAATTTATTCAAATATGCAAATTATTTTCAACCTACAGTCTTCTTTGACATCATTAACAAATTTTTCTTCCTTAGCAATGAGCATGAGGAAGCTGAGGCTTGGGATATCATAATACCTGCTCAATATAACACAGCTCGAGTTGAGAGGCTGGAACAAAACTCCAGCACCCTGATTCATTCCAAATAAAGCACTTCCTTGTTTCATTTTATTTTAAATTTTTTTGTCAGCCATTTGGGGAATTTTTCAGAGAAAAAGGAAACTCTCCTCCCCCAACATTTATCCTTATCTGAAAATCCCAAAAGTTGTGGATATAAATGGTGAAAATTTTCTGCACTCTACCTTTTTTTATCACATGCTATATATTGTGGGCATAAAATTTTATGAAATTATAGTTACATGCTTGAAATGGATTTTAAATCTCTTCATTTTCTATGTCACAAGTGAGAGTTGTAAACCTGAAAAATTAAAACTACAGTGTAATTTATCTTATCCATAAATAGATGACTGTACATGATACAGTTTTGAAGTAAATAATGATA
The DNA here is from genome assembly GCA_004027955.1 of Chaetophractus vellerosus. Taxonomy (NCBI): domain Eukaryota; kingdom Metazoa; phylum Chordata; class Mammalia; order Cingulata; family Chlamyphoridae; genus Chaetophractus; species Chaetophractus vellerosus. The sequence goes on along the minus strand of PVKH010013178.1, from coordinate 8,237 downwards.
GACAGATTTAAAAATTATGTTTCCATGGAAAACTATGCGATAAATAGCTAGAAAATGCCATTAATATACCTAAAATTATGTCACTTGAATATAGAAAGAAGACTCCATTCCTCACCTACCCTCACACACTCGGTTCAATAAGGAAAAATTTTATTTTTTTCCTGACTAAATGGGCGTACTCTCTGTCTCTTTATCTCTCACTTTTTATACTTAACAGATATTTAAATGTGAAAAATAAGTGTTTTTCCAATAGATGTTTCTCCTTGCACTACAAATAGGCCACCCAATTAAACCTGTAAAATCCAAGGCCTAAAGATGAACCTGATTTTTGAGCTTTGTTTATAAAATTTACAATGATATCTCAACTCACAATGTTGTTTTAATTTTAGGCATAGGGGGTTAAAAAGTTGTTATGTCATATTGACTGATTTGAAGGTCCATTTCCTTAGCAGAAAAACTGGCTAAAAGAAGTAAGTTTTAAAAAAAGACTGTTCTTGTTTCATACCCTTTAAATCAGGTGGAGTGAAGTTACAAAACAATGTCATAACCTATGTTTGAAGGAGACAGAAAGGAACTTCAGTATTTTTGGTATAAATTATCTTCCATCTTTACTTTAGCTTTACTTCTCTATACTCCTGTTATTTTTATTTTTTTCCTCCTGAACTTATAGAATTAATTATAGATAGCTCTATCTATACACATAACAACAACAACAACAAAAAACAAACAATAACCACATGTATCTATACCAGCAACAATAAGAATTATAAAGGGAACAAATCTAGAAAGTTCCTTCTACCATAAATCTGGGATGACTTGAAATTGCAAAATTTAAAAAACACATACATGCACAGCTCAATGATAATGCAATCTTATTTCCCCCTTATACATAAATCATGTTTGTTTTACACTATTAGCATCCACATTAATTTTCTGTTGCATATTATATTCTGAGTTAAATTTGTATAGAACAGGAAATGCTAATAGTTAACTGCTTGAAATAAGACCTAATGATTTTGAGACAATACTATTAATAACATTGTCATACAATAAAATAAAAATTGTTTCTCCAAAATATCAGGATGATCAACTTACTTTCTTGGAATTGTCTGGGGTAAATTTCATTGATGTTAGGCCTTTAGAAAATAATTCCAGGGAGTCAGTATTTCATGGAGAGTGGAAGTAAATACTTTAACGCAAGTTTAAGTATATGGTAGTAATCTATTCTTTTGTGCCATTTCAATGAGTAACCTTGGTATTGGTAAACCACTGTTGGTCCCAGGAGAAGTTACCCGTCTCCTGAGAAGTTATTCTACCTGTTAGTACAATTCCCAGCACCATATTCTCTGCCATTCCTTGCTCTTTCTCTACTAAAATAAATTGAAAGATTTCACATATATAAGGTTGAAGAACATTATCTTCATACGGTTTATATATGTTTAATTTTTTTAAATGTCACATTATGAAATTAAATATTTCACAAACAATCTTAAAAGGAACCGCAACAGCTCTCCAGGTCTACTCACCATATTTAGAGTTGAAATCTTTCTACCATTCCCATTTTGCAGCAGGACACTTGCAGGGGATCCTTTATGAAAGCAACAGTATACTCTGATTTATTTACTTTTTTTTTTTTAACAAACTTAATTTTTTTTAATGCTTTATTAGTTGAGGCTCTTCACTCCTTCAAATATCAGTTAAGCTTTCACCAGTGAGAAAATTTTCTTCAATTGTCTTTATATGCTTTTTGTCAAACACCCATCCTTTTATCCTGGTCTTAAAAATGAAACATGGACATTTAGAAGGCAAACGTGAGAAAGTCTCTTCTAACGTTCCCATTGCATCTAATCTTATCCAATTGAAAACATGGGTCGAAGAGCAAATAAAAATCGACTTATTTTTTCAACTCAGAACACAAACCCATTGAACTGTCCCTTCGGCTTTGATGCTCCATCAGTTTACACTACACTACGTTCACAAGAAATATGATTTGATCTGAGAAGAACTGCAGCAGCCTGAAACATATATTCCCAGAACATGTCTCTAAGAGTACTACAGCTATTAAATGGCTTCCAAAATGTCCATGATAAATCTTAGTATTAGTGAACAATATCAGTTAAAGGCATCTCTTTGGAACTGCTAGTCTACAGGTGTCCACTTGCTATGGAATTTTCCAGTCATAAATGTGGATAGGTCAATCTATCAAGGTTTCCCTCAAAGCAGTAAACTCAGCAGTAGTATGATGTTTAAGATTTATATATTATTTATCTTTAATTTTTGTATCTCTTTGTAGATATGATATAGAATTTTAATTACACAAATATTCTCAAATTGCCTGGGTTTCATGCAATGAACTTGGACAAAGTACTCAAACTTATGTGTAAAATGGGAATAATAGGATTGGTTGTGAGGATAAAATAAGATAATACAAGTAAAGGGTCTCATACAGTGTGAATAGTAACCACTACTTTTTCCTATTGTTTTCTTCCAAATTTCTTGTGCCTTCACCCCATTGTTGTTGGAGCCAATTTGCTCTTTTGCTGTGTTACTGACGTATAGTTATAGTTACTCTCATGCCATCTGCTTCTTTTTATGCTTAATGTTCTTCTGTTCTTTGATTCCCATATTTGGCTCCCAAGACAACGTCTATGTGTGTATAAATGCCACATGGAATACTGAGCAGAGGATCAAGCCTATCGGAAACCAAATGATATCTACAAAACAATATGGATCAAAGGTTATATCTTGGGTCTCCGATAGAGCAGGAAGACTAGACTCAGGCTGGCACATTCCCTGGTTAACCCAGACCCAACGACAAAGGGCTGGACTAGACCTCTTGATGTAACAACCCAGAATCAGTCCATCACTGTAACTATCTGCAGGTGTAAAGTGACATGATTACTGAGAAATCAATCCCCAGCAATAAAGTATCACTTGTTATAGGCCAGAAGTGGTAGTTTATACTGACATCCCTGCCATGTGGAAGAATCAAAGACTATTCCATTTGATCTGCAAATGATGGCCAGAAAAACGCACAACACGTATTTCCCAAACATAAATATGCAACTCATTTTAAATTTTAAATTATCCTTAGGATATAAAAAGCTATTTATACTCTATTGAAATATATATTCAGCTTAAATCAAAGCCTACAATAGATCTTAAAATCAAAAGATTCTTTTTTACTTAGATGTTATTATTAGAAAAAAAGAAATAAAACTTCATCAGAACGAGTTTTCCTTTTCTTGAGAATTTTAATCAATCATTGAATATCACTATCAACTACACAAATGTTGAAAAAAAATAGGAAGTCATCTGATAATTACTATATCTACTATATGCAAGGCTGTGCTCTCACTCTAAAAATTCTATTTTATAAATTAAAACATGAAATTCAAGACAATTTAAACAACATGCTCGTCCTTCATAGCTAGACGCTATGGAGTGAAAATCCAGGTGTGACTCCATACTCTATTTTTTTCAGCTTTAATTGTTGTAACTTCAGAAAAGTATTACCTCAAAATAATAAATCATGAAAGTCCCTGAATTTTTTTCATTATAGTACATTATAAACTATCTTCAATTTCACTGAAGCTACATGGACTTCTATTTTAAGCAATCTCATTAATAATATCTTAGTTGACATTTTGGGATCTTATTGCAAAGCAGATAATGAGCATGGCAGTCACTGCTAGTGGCCTGCCCGATATCCATTCCCCCCTTCTCTTATTAATAGTACCTATTATTAATGAGCTTTGTTTTGGGGATCAATATGTCTAATTAAAATGCTCATCTCCCTATAATCTCTTAGAGCCAGGCTAGACATGTGAGATTCAGTATTGGCTAATGAGGTGAACTTAGAAGAAACGTTCTGGGGTTTACAGGAAAAGGTTTTTAAAGGAACAGAATCATCTGTCATGTACTTTTTGTTGTTTTTCGTTCACCTTTCCCATTTTTCTTCATCTTTTCTACTTCTTGCTGACAAAATGGCTAGAGACACAGGAGCCAGTTTATGAACACTGAGAAGAAAGCCCCCCTGCTTCAGATGATGAATTGGAAAATTAAAAGATCATTACAAAGGTCATTGTGTATCTGCTGTTCCAGATCTAGGATGGCTATCTCGGGATTTTTTTTTACACAAGAAAAGTAAATCCCACTTGTTTAAGTGATTATAGTTAGGTTTTTATTCAGTGCAGCTGAATACAATCCTACGTTATTCAATTATTAAGTGTTTTTATTCATGCAATAGCATTTATATTTTTAAAAATTATTTACTCTATAGTAAGAATCACATGTAAGCAAAATTGTAAGTAAACTCATTTAATTTGCTTTATAAATACTCAATAAATAATTATAGCATGAAAAATATCCTACACATTTTGATTGAGCCATTTTATTTCATATTTTAATCCTAAATATCAACCAAATATCTTATACAAAGAAAATTTATCATGCACTCTCTAATGAACAACAAAACAGCCATGTAAAGAATTTCAAAAGAAAAGAAAATTTAAAGAGACATGGTTGTATTGAAAACACAGAGCTATGTTCTTTACTGCAAATCAGTTAACTATTCTATGTACTGATTTACATGAAATTATGAAGCTTGTATTTCAATAAAACTATTCTAGTGTTTAATCATATTTCCCAGGATTAAGTAGATATTTCTGTTTTAAAGTGTATTCAGTGATTTATTTCCTCTCCATAATCTATCTATAGCATAACTAAAATCCAATCACACTAACTACAGTGTCTAGTTTTAAGTTTTAAGTTTGCTTGAGTAACTGTAAATAATATGTTCGAGCAAAATTAATTTTTTAGGAAAATACAAAGATCAGAACTTGGCGTGTCTGAGAACAGAATATTATATAATTTTTTCTATTACACATCACATATCACCATTAGCTAGGAGACACATCATGATATAAAGTATTTCATTAGCCTGACAAGACACAATTCAATATGCACAATGATATGAAAAAATCAATATAATGAGCATTTTCACAAGCTCATATCTCCTCATTAAGGTATGATTCTCTGAAGACTGACTTAAAATGGATGAAAAGATAAGTACTTACTTATTAACTACTTTTAGAAAAAAATTGGAACACATTCATAACTCACAGGTATCTTATTGGCCTTGTTTTGAATATTATAAAGTGTGCTTTCAAAAAGGATGTAATATATTTGAGGAAAAATATTTAAATAAAAATGAGCTTTTGATGTACTCTATATATGCCTAAAAGTGCATATTTTTCATTTTAATGATACCTGTGTGGAAACCACATATGGGTGTTAAGGGATTTTACTGCCAGTCAGAGAATGAAATTTGCTTCTATAAAATTATGAATAATCCCTGCCTTATATAATATATAACCTTTACAGGACAATGAATTTATATTAAATATGTGCAAATTTCACATTATCTCCAAGTATTTATGCAAAAAATGTGGGAGTTGGGGAGATAGGGTATATTTAACTGGAGTTAGTTAGTGAATTTAGTGCTCAATGGTAATTAAAATTCAATTACTTTTCTTGTCTTATTTTCAAAATAAGTGAAATCATATTTAAAAGGCCAAACATTACCAATATTAGCACTTAATGTAAACATTACATTAACAGGTATAATAATTTAGAAGCCAAGACTTTCTTTCAATCATAAGCCTCTAATATAAAGAGAGCCAAAAAGAAAATATCAGAGTGCACATTGCTATTAGAAATCAAGTACCGGAATGACTTCAATTACATTGCCAGTGGGTCATCCTTCTGAAAACTGTTAAAGAATAATTTTATTGAATAATTCCAGTGTTCTATAGTCTGGCTTTCACTTATGCTTATGTAAAGAAAAATACTTCACTACAACAAGGAAAATAAACGTGGAGGTAATAAATGAAGAATTAAGTTCTTGACTTTCTAGAAAAGTATTATCCCACCTGCTCCAAAATAGAGCATTCTGTCTAGAGTACAGCAACTTTAGTTCCTCTCCATCCTCCTAAAGAAACACAAATTTGCCTTAGTTGCACAAGGTGTATGCAAATACATTTTAGTTTTAGTTATGGTAAAATAATTTACCCCTACAGAATTTTCTAGATCAGTTTAGCTTTATTCTTAAATTTAAAAACACCAAAACACAAACCAAACAAAAATCCTTTGGGGCTGTATACTTCAATATGATACATTACAGATTCATCGTGGTCATCACTATTTTTTGCCTAATACTTATCCAGAACAAAATAAAGAACAATGAGTTGGCTATCATATTGATTTGCCTTTGGTCTACAGTACTAAAAGATGGATTTCCAGATCTTTTTATTCTTTATATTGTAATAGCTTGGTAAACCATCATCAGTCTAATATTGTGTCCTTCTAGACATTTTTATAATATTACTAATATGCTCCGTTTTGTTGTGCTTTTTTTTCTATTATCTACACATCATGTGTTTTCTTAATTATTCATGGACAAGACGTTCTTGTCACTTTACTGTGAATTTCTTAAACCTTCTAAGAGGGAATATTTCCCCCAATATTCATCTTCACTCTTGGTACATAGTTATTAAATAAATGTTTATGGGGGTTTTTTTTGTTTGTTTCTTTGTTTGCTTGTTTGATGAATGAAAAAATGAATGGGTGGAAGGCCCATAAATATTCAGACTTCCTCAGAGTTAAATTCCATCAATTTGATATTGAAGTTCTTTTGAAATGCATTATTTGGAGTTCTATGTCATGTTGAAATGTTTTTCATTCAGAGTTATCTTTTCTCTGCTCTCTATCCCAGAATTCTGAAGTAGTAATTTATTTCTACAAATAGAAGTGGCTTTACGAAGGAGATCCAGGATAGCCCTTTTACCCATGAATGAGAACTACACAAATCCTCAAGTCCCTGGTGTATTTTTCTCTTCTTTTTTTCCAGTACAACAGCCCATTACTTTCTTCCCTCTGCTCAGTATCAAGCTGAGAGCATATGGTCCTACATTTTCATAAGACTTGTCAAAACCAAAATTCTTTTGTCACTCTGTCTTTTGTGGTAACTGTCTCTCAAAACGAGTAATGAAGCCTAAAATCCACAGTGAACACTATTAGAGAAAGTCAGAGAAAAGCACACATTGTTAGCAATGTGGCTCCTCGTTTCACTGCATGACAGAGAAAGTCCTTGCAATAGCCTGTAAGACCTTATGTTTTCTGGCCCCTCTGCACCACTCTCGCTGTCTCCCTAACCTCATCTCCTATTACTCTCCCCCTGCTCACTCTGCTCCCTGCACAAGAGCCTGCCACCTCAGTGTCCTTGCACTTTCTATTCCTTGCTCAGAATTCTACAAGCTCTACAATTTCACTATCTCTCCCACTCTGCAATGGTTATTTCCTTCTCTTTCATCTCCCTAACAACCTCCAACCTCACCCTTTTACCTGGGCAGCTTGATAAAATCACCCATGTCCTCACTTTACCACAATCCAGTGCAAACGATTTTAGTCCAGACTGTGATGCTGTTGACCACTGTCTCCTAACAGTGCTGCCCCATCCTTAAAGAAGGCAAACTCCCCTGAGGTGTGATCCTGGCCAATGCTACTCTTTCAGAACTGTGCTGAAATCTGAGGTTCTTTCCTACTTTCCCTTCTTCCTTTCACAAGGGTTTAAACCTACATCACCACCTGGAGGCTCTCCTTTTCTTCTCCGTCACTTCCCCTTTTTGTCCTTCATGGGCATCACTCTAATCACACCTTAGTCACTGAGTCTTGTAAGGCCAGAATGTACACAAGAGGCAAACACTATTCTAGGACAAATCTTTTTTCTCTGTGTTAACATTACATATTTATTTTTATCCCCAAATATTTACTTTTTGTTTTCATCAACCCAACTTAATGCTGACTACTACTGTTAAAAAAATTACAATTACAAAAGAGTGCTATCATCAATTGTAACAAACATTCCGCACCAAAGCAAAGTACTGGTGGTGGGGTGCTATATGTGAATTGTATATTTTATGCATGATTATTCTGTAAACCCACAACTTTTCTAATAAAAAAATAACATATTAATTAAAATAAATGATATACATATATAAAGTATAAAGTTTAGGTACTTTAAGAGGAATGTTTTAGTTTCCTGTATTGCTGGAAATTAAAGTTGACATTGCCTTTTCCTTATTGATTTAAAATAAGTAGGCTATTTGCCTGAGAAAATTAAATACTTGTGAGAAAATTATATGTTAAGTTTCCTTTTATCTTGAATATATCTGTTT
>PVKH010013177.1:0-16927 GCA_004027955.1 Chaetophractus vellerosus | reverse complement strand
AGACATCTAACACCCCAGGTACCTGAACGCTGAACTTTCTCCAGATTCATTCCGTGTAATGCCAATGATAACATCAGCCTGGGTGCCCTAGTCTGAGTCCAGTTTCAGACCCTGTGTTCCTGTAAACACGATGGCAGCAGTTCTAGGTGTCTTTTGTTCTACACTGTATGTTTAGCCCCTAGCACCTGTGCACTATAAAGTTTATGTGTCAATTTGGTTAGATTGTGGTATCCAATTGTTTGTTGAACCTTGGCCTAGATGTTGATGAGGAGGTATTTTGTAGAATGGTTTATCATCTATAACCAGTTAACTTTAAGTGAAAAAGATAGCCCTACATAATATGGGTGGCCTTCATTCAATTAGTTGGAAGCTTAAGGAGCAAAGAAGTGAAGGTTCTAGAAAGAAGAAATTCTACCCCAAGACTACAACATCAATTCCCCATAGGAATTTCCATCCTGCAGACTTGCCCTAACAAATCTAGATTCAAGGCTGCAACAAGACTTTTACCAGAATTTCCAGCCTGGCAGCTTGCCCTATGGAATTCAAACTTGTCAGTCTCCATAATTATGTGAGCTGATTCCTTAAAAACAATCTTTTATTATATATGTATACACATATTTTCTGTTGCTTCTGTTTCTCCAGAGAACCCTGACTGATAGAATGTTCAAAAAATTAGAGGCTACTTAAGATAGCTGGAAACTGTGCTCATTAGAATTCCTTCACTTAAGCAGCTCTGAAACGTCTAATACACTAATAGAGCTGGTTTTCTATTAATCTAATTTCAGAAGTTTACTCTTTGCACTTAGTTCCCTGAAGGATATTAACCAGATCTTCTCAGTTTTGCTTATAGGAATAAGATAACATCTCAAAGCAAAACCAGATAGAATAGCGTAAATCTGTATCTTTTCTCAGAGACAAAAAGCTTGATATCCTTGAGCAGTTGGCTGCGAAAGGAGCCACAGAGAATTTGCACCTGCACAACAACATCTAAATTAGGGTTTATTAGCTGCTGAAAACAAAAACAAATTTGATGTACTTGAGACAACACAGGACTGAAAAATTGCATGTACCCTCCTCACAAGACCCCTGGCATCACTTGCTTTTCTTCTCCCCTACCCCTATCCTTTGCCTATAAAAACCCTAACTCACATTATCATTTTGAACTGGTTTGGAGAAGATTCCCTCAGTTCCTTGCTTTTGCATTCACAATAAATCACCTTCTCACTGAGAGAAATGTTTCTCATTTGTGGCACCAGAACAAGCAGGCCCTTCTATTGGAAATACTCATACTTATGTAACACTTACTGCCCTCTTATTTCAGTTGCCCTGGGAACATCTTACCACTTCCTTCAACCAGAACTACTTGGTGAGTACTAACTCACTAACCTCAAGAACGCTGAGGGTCAAACAGTACTAATAACTGTGGAAGTAAAGTCTGGGACTAAGTTAGCAGTACCTTTAGTAGTTTAAGCACTCTACCATGCCACTGCATGAAAGTAGGGCATAGACAAGCAATAAAAACCACATGCATTGAGCTTAACCACAGGAGACTGCATATTTTGTGTCTCAGGGCTGTGCTTATTTATATTTGAAGCTGCCCTTGTTTCTCTACTCCCAGGGGTAGATGGCCTTTTAAATATGAGCAAAAGCCCAAGCATAAGACTTCACAGGCCTTTGCCGTTAGGAATAATTACATGGACAAGTATGAGCAGAGGTATTTGGAATAGATTTTGTCCCTTTTATTAATATATGCAATTTTAGGTTTTGAAAAAATTCTTTCTTTTATAGATCCTTAGTATCTAAACATACTTTTAACATTTGGTAATTTCACAGTTTCTAAAGCTTCTATCCCTTATATCCCAGGCCCCTGCCTCCTCTGAGATTGCTCATGTCCCCACCCTTCACCATAGAAGTGAAGGTCAGAGAATAGCAAGGGCTAACAGCTGATTTAGAGGAAACCCTTAGCCACTTCCTATGTAACTGTTCACATTAGCAAAAAAAACCCCAGCTTTGTCGTCATCAGTTGTGCCTTGACCCAGTGAGAACCATTAACCAGAGGAAGGGCAAAGCCTATCAGTAGCTTAGCAACCAACACATTTTCCTTCTCACTTAAAGTGAGCATTTATTCCGCCAGCAATTCCGGCCCAATTGACGTCCATCTGGCTGAGCAGTTTCCTTCCTCTACTGAAATAGGAAGATCCTACAATTATGTGCTTACCCATGACTTAGATGTCAGGGATTAGGCTCTTAAAAGGGAAATCTCTTTCGCTTGGATGAATTTCGGGAATAAAGCACAATTCTTGGCTTAGAGAGAGCCTATAAAATACTGTTTTACTATCCAACCCCTTCCCCCCATGATGCTTATAACCTCTTTGCCTCTTTTTCTATCAGCTACCTCCCCCTCCTTCTCCTATATGCCTAAACTGGTATAAGTGAGGCAGATGGATGAAGCCAAATTTAAAAAAGCATAATTTGGTTTCATAAAACTAGAGGTTTTTGTCCTTTAGATCACAGAGATATCCTGAGGACTAGCCTTTTCTTTATAATAACATGGCTGAAGAAAATTTCAAGGCAACATTTGAGGATAAATGAAGTGCCTCAAAGAGGATATAGTGATGAGACATTATATCATCCTAGAAAATATTGGAAATACAATAGGCCTCAAAACAGTATAACAAGATGCTAAAGCAAATATATTGAATAAAGTGTCACTTTGCTGGAAAGATACCTTTTGTAGCAGTTTGATATTATTTATGAATTCCAAAAATAGATACCAGATTATGTTTGTAAACTGGTTTGTTCATCTGGGCATATCAGACTACATTGGATTCAGAGGTTTCACCTTTACTTGATTATATAATCATTAAGGCTTTGTTTGGGCCATGACAGTAGGATGCCAAGTCCCTGCCCCTTTGGTGGGCGGGGACCCACAGAGAAATTGTAGGGCAGAAAAGGGAGGTTGGAGTTTTAATGCTGGAGTCCCAGGATGTAATACACAGAGAAGGAGATATGTGAGGAAAGACAGAGGCCCTGGGAAGAAAGTGGAGCCTTTAGCCTGATAGTTTACAGCTGGCCTTGTGGAGAGAGCAGAGCAGCTAAGCCCTGAGAGAAATGAGGCCCAGGAGAGAGTCAAGACTTATCCCAGCCTACAGCTGATATTGGAAGAAGCTGGAACCACAGAGCCTCAAGAGGAAGAGGAAGCCTGAGCCTTTGCAGACTCTCGGCAGCCATCTTGCTCCAACACGTGGCAACAGACTTTGGTGAGGGAAGTAATTTATGCTTTATGGCCTTGTGACTGTAAGCTTCTACCCCAAATAAGTACCCTTTTATAAAAGCCAACAGATTTCTGGTAATTTGCATCAGCATCCCTTTGGCTTACTTTTTGAGAAAAGTTAGTATATTTTAGTTTTGGAAAATGTATAATACTTTTTTTCTCCATTGGGCAGATAAAATACTGTTTTATGAAAAAAGAAGGAAAATATGGTTTTTATTAGATAACAATTTTTAAAAGTAACAGAATTTATTATGATTGTGCTCTGATCTTAAATATATTCCAAATTTAGGTCTAAGTAAATCTGGATTTTTCCATTAACTGATAAAAAGCATAATTTTTTTTCTATGAATAGTGAGACTTGCATGTATCCAAAAAGAGGCAAATTTGATAAAATTTCCATGCTGTAATTTTGCTAAACTTTTCTAGAACTTCTAAACATTTCCAAGTCCTGATTCTAGGAATTAGGCAGTTGACTCTGCTGACAAATAGAATATATAGGATGCATAAACAATAGTTAACTGTTGCTTGTAGATTAGTGTCCAAATAGTTTCCTGAAGGTAAATTAACTGAATATTATTTTATTAAAAATTTTCCACCAAAAATAAAACTCTTTAGAGTTGGTCTTTTGCTCTTTATTCCAGAGTGATGGTACTTTAGTTTATTAAAGTTTTTCTCCTTCACAAAACACACACAGTATTTGATAGTTGGATTGTGCTCCCTCATTTCCTATTTCCCTGTTTTGTTCTATGTTTCCAAAGAAAGGAGTTGGAGGCAAGGAAACAGGAACAGGACATTTTGGAAAACTGGTCATTGCTTTAAGCAACAAGACTCACTCCACTGGTGCCTTAAAATTGTTTTTCTGAGGGAAGGAATGGAGAAGCTCATATCCACTGGCTTCCAGGCCTCACTGGTCATAAATAGTACAGAGGGGTGTTAACTTTCCCCAATTTCTATGTTGGTTTAAGCAACTGTGCCAAGCAGATTATGACTACAGCATCAGAGAAGCCTGGAAAATAAACTAAGAGGTAATTGGCATAGCTAAGATAGGCTGCTCTCAGTTTACACCTTTGTGAAACTGATTTCTCTAGGGGGGTAAAAGGTGAGTCCCCTGGATGACTATATCCAGTGTCCTCTTGGATGACTTTGTGAGACTGATTTCTACAGCTGGGGTAAAAGGTGAGTCCTCTGGATGAATCCTAAATCATAGAGGTTCAGGACTTCCTGTATCTGAATTACCTATTGTCTGGTACGTTCTTTTAAAAGTGTCATGCTTAGCTCAATTTGTGACTTGTTTCAATTTGTATTTAGAGCCCTTTCACATGATCTAAGTATTATCAATTTGCATTCCCTTCTACCCCGTATCCTTTCACCTATTCTTGCTCATGTATTAGTTAATAACAGACACAATAGTAAATAAAAGAGCTTCAAGTATAACCAAGAAACTTTAACTGACAAGAGCCAAGTTTCTAAAGAATAAAACTAAAATGAAAGATGACAAGTGGCAGGTTTTCTATTTTTTATAGTAGTCATTTCTTTTTCACAGATGCAATAGGAATAAATTAAATACCCCTTTGGGACTGTGGCCACTTCAGTGAGTAATGGCACCGAAACTAAACTTGAACATTTTGAAAATGAAATACCCTTGGGTTAAATATTCTCTACTGAAATATCACTACTATGAAAGCCAATAAGTTTTATCCCAAGACCCAAAATTAAATAACAGGTTTTAAGCTTATGAAATTGAAATAAATAAATAATATATTTGGAAATTCTATGTGCATTTAATACCACTGAATGATAGAAGAGAGTAACTTAAATTTGGCTAATTGATTTATCATGATAAAATCATTTACAAATTGAAAACAACATGATTGAATACATTTTTATCAGATTCCAATAATCCTTTGTTTATTTACTACATACATTTGTGTCCCATGAACTTGAGTTGATGTGTACTGATGCAGTATTTGTATTTGTCATGATGGGCTTCTGTACACTACAAAAACAGTTTCCCAAATATTAGTGGATTAATTAGTTGGATATGCTACATACCCCATGCAGATTAGCAGGTAGCAGGTGGCTCTGTCCACATAGGACCCTGCCACCATCTTGAACTCATGACCTTACTGTGGTTTACCATCTTGTAGCTCATCATCTTGTAATCTTGCTGTAACCTAAGAGGGAAAAAGAAGAAATGGAGAATTGTGCATAACCTTTTCACTATCTTACCTCCAAGGTGCCTGTTTTTACTGCTCACATTTCATTGACTAGAAATAATGACATGACCCAATTCAAGGGGTCTGGAAAATTTACAGGAGTGGGGGATATTGGAGTGTTTGTTGAACACATGTTCCTCTGCTACGGTCCACACTATTGGTCACCAATATTCCTTTGTTCTCTTCTCATTTAGAGAACACACTCAACTTTTCCCCATGAAAGAACATCCAAAGGTCTCATCCAGTCATTATTTCCCATTCAAAAGTACAGAAACTCTTGGTAATAGGTGGACAAAAATATGTAGTCAATCAATGCACATAAATTATCATAAACCTTTGATGGCTCTCAAATGATTAGGAAATATAACAATAGCTATTAGCATCAAAGATATACTGTGAATAACTGAAAGTACTTATAGAATTAGACAACTTGCAGTAAACTAACTTCCAAGTCTGAAAATTACATCAATTATGAAGATTTTATGAATCCAATCATTAGAAAGTTATTAAAATGAAGGATGAAACACATAATAACAGGAGGAACAAAATATTAATAGAGGGAGGTAAGAAAAAGTAAGTTGTTCTAAATAGGAAGCATACCATAGTTCCTTAACACTGATGATTTGGTGATTAGAATGATAGATGGTATGGCAGTTTGAGATTTTTTATGAATCCCAAAAACAGAAAGATTACATTTGTAAACTAATCTGTTTCTCTGGGTGTGGATACCCTTTGATTCATTAAATTCTAAGGATTTAACTTCACTTCATAAAACCAATTTAAGGCTTTTGATTTGACAACATCAGTAGGCTGTGCGTAACTCAGGTTGAGTCCTCACCCCCTTGCTGGGCTGATGTAAACAGACACTCACTCAAGAAGACACATGGAAGAGAGCACTCTGTCCTTTTTGATCCTGTACGCCTCAAGGAGAGATGTGCCATTCGGCTGAATGTTTCCCTTGATGTAGAAAGCCTAGAAAGCCATGAGCCTTATACCAAGTGAGAGAGGAAGCCCTGAGAGACAAGCCCTATGCCAGCCTTACAGATGAGACTGGGAAGAGAGTCAAGACTGATAAAGGAAGCCAGGAAGGAGAGATAACACAGAGATCAGCAACCATCTTTCTTCAACACGTGGCAACTGACTTTGGTGAGAAAGCAACCTTTAGTTGGACTCTTTAAGGCCTGGTAACTGTAAGTTTTTACCTCAAATAAATATCGATTATAAAAACCAACAGATTTCTGGTACTTTGTATCAGCAGCTCTTTGGCAGACTAATACAGATGGTGTATGAATTTGTTTACATAATTTAATTTTCCTTTCTTTCACTTCATATTGATCTTCATGAAATGTAGATTTACTAGCACAATAGGGCATTTTGTGATACTTTTTTTTTTTTTTGGTACATCAACAGCTGGAATGGAACAGATTACTAAATTACCTATTGTTCCTTATATAATATACTTGATGGAATATATGAGCTGTTCTTTGGTCATTTTTGCATTTGTGATCTATCTAAAAATGAAGGAGGAGAAGAATAGCAGGATAGGCAATGAGTAAGATTTTAATTTGGTAAAAGAAATCCAGTTAGCACTGATTCATCTTGTTACTATTATAAACCCTAACTGGAAACAGTGCTATGTAATGAAAAACGCACATAAGGGCTGTACTAATTGCTTCTTTAGAATGAGAAGGGATTAAACAAATCCTTCAATGAATAAAAATCATCAGTTTACCCAAACTATTGAAGGTAATGCAAATTCAAGATGCATTAGTAGTTTCAAGGTGTTAAACGGCATTGAACAAGAATATAAGGAAAGCATTGTTTCATGCATTTCTCAATCAAATTTAAATATACTTGTTGATTTTACATCAGAGATAAATACAGGGGCAAACAAATTTTTATGGCAGTAACTTTGAGGGATCAATTAGGCAGAATTAGAATTTGTTAAAGACTGGCTCTGAGGTAATTTTCCTCTGAATGTTATGTTGAAATTCTCAGTGTGCTTCTCATCTCCACATATGTCTGATAAAAATAAATTTATTTAACCCAGTATTTGTTCTTCTCATAGATATCACTGATCAATAGTTCCTTTATTAGTATATGGGGCTTTTTAAGTATATTTCTAAAGTTTAGAAAATGTTCCTGTGAGAACCACACAGGATCTTAAAAATAAGTGCCAGTGGTCACCAGAACATGTAAATAAAATCAGCACTCCATGAAAGAATTAGCCTAAAGGTTGAATTGTGTAAAGGATGCTGTTTACCTGGCTTTTCCTCCTATAGGCACCAAAAATCTAAATTTATTAATTTGGTAGGACTCGTTCATTTCCTAAATGGCTTTTACATTGACCTTGGACAGGGGCAAAGTGTTTCTTAACATGAGAATTTAAGACCGTGCTAAACCATATCTGAGAAAGACTGATTCAGCATTCTGTTAAAAAAAAAAATTTAAAAACTTCCCTCTCACCCACATTCCCTCTCTCTTTAGCATATCTATTTAAATATCCATATCCTTGTCCATATCTATCTATATATCTCCCCCCTCTGTGTGTACCTTTATACATGTTTCACATTGAGCCATTGAGTCTTTTAATGCCATGGAATGTGGGTAACCAAAGGAACAGTCTGCTTTGACTGGTCACCATCTTCTGTGAGTTTCACTGTTTTTGTCCCATGAAAGCTGGTCTGCACTGTCTATACTAGGATTAGCATTTATGGTTTTTTCGTCTTAGGGCCTCATCACTAAGAAATAGTCACTGCATATGTGTTTGATCAGCGCATGGACCTGAAGTTCCTATTCCTCATGAATCCACCTCCCATAGGCTCTACCAAATCTGGCTGCAGCACGTCCCCACTCTGTGTCAGTACTGCAGGCACTCTATAGTTTTTATTTTGCTCTGACAAGTGTTTTTTGTTCTTCCATTTATGGTTTCTACCTTGTGCCAGTGTGCAATCTTCTTAAACTCTTTTTCTGTAGGACATTTTATCAGAAAAGCCATGCCTGACTACCCCATCTTTAGCAAATCTTTTCTTCCTAATATCGACTTATTCCCTTGTTAGTTTCCTTCATTTCACATCACAATGAATGTTTATTTGTTCACCTCACTGTTTTGTGTCTATGTCATCCACTAGAATGTAGGCTCCATGAGTGCAAGAACCTTGTTTGTCTGTTGTACTACTGTCCCCAGAATGAGTATGGCACACAATTGGAACTCAATACATATGCATGGATTAATTGATGCATATCGTTTTTAATTTATCTTTATGCAGAGCTACTCAGAGAGCTGGCCAACTTATTTGTGTTTCCATACTAATTTCCTTGATAAACCACACCTTATCCTCAATGGGACCAGAACAGAATTTTCAAAGGAGGAGGGTTTTTATACCACTGTATCAGTCAGTCAATGGTGGCCCACTGGTAGGGCCAGTATAATCTCTTAAGGAACTACCACCACCCATGGTCAATTCTACGAAGATGTGAAGGTGTACTGTAAGCCATTTCCAACATTCACAGTGTCTAGGCTAGTAAAGGGGATTTGGCAGGGACAGGAACAGAGTCTACTATCATGCCTTAGACTGAGTCAAAAATGTGACTCAAAGCAGGAGTATCCTTTAACAAATGCCTGTGATTTTCATGTAACATTTGAATAACTTTGAGACTGAAAACTTATGAAAGCTTTAATTAAAGAAGACTTGCTGCAATAAAATAAAATGAAATTAGCTTCTGAACTTTAATTAGTAAAAAAGTGAGTTTGGATTCTTTTTTTATAATTATTTCACAACCGATTAGGAGAAAACTTTGACCCTTTATAAGTCAATAAATATAACTTGGAATGTCTGAAATTATACCCAAGAGTGCTCAGATATTCTTAAGAAATGATTTTCTGATATGATACTTGGAGCACTCTAGTTTTGCTAATGGCAAGGGACCTACTTTTTTGGTGAAGTAATTCAGATTTGGATTTTGTCACCATAGGGGAAAAAATGTTTCCTCCAATTATTTTATTTTATTTTACTTTACTTTATTATTTCTATTTTATTATATTATTTTATTTTATTATAATTTAATTTTAATTTTATTTATTTTTTCATTTAAAAAAAATTATTTCAACTACAAAAAATAACATAAGCCACGTAAAAAATAATACAATAACTATTTTCTAAAGAAACTATGAGAAAGAAATACTTGGCATTTCTAACAAAAACTATTCCCTTCAGGTTTATACACATAATATTACAGACTGAATTTAAGTCATAACCAGGTACAGGAGATGAGAATTTGGAGGTCTAACGACTACCTACCTTTAAGTGTTGTTTGTTTTAATAAAATTAATGTTCATTTAGAAAGTTATCTAAAGAAGTCAATATACTTTGATTTATCTTTCTGAAGCATATCAATTTAAACTTACAGGAAAATGTAAAACATTTGAATCTTTAAGGAAACATAACATGTTGCTATTATTTTGAAAGAAATTCAATATATGGTATTCTCTGACTATGAAGATAATGAGCACCAGCTGAGACGTAGGCTGGCATAACATATTGTGTAATTACCAGCCATCATTAAACTTAAAATTTCCAAATGTCTTCACATACATTTCCATTGAACCTCACAGGTTTATTGAAACAGAAATATTATTATTATCAGTAGTATTTTAATGTTGAGGAGAATTAGAGTAGTAAATTGAGTGACTTCTTATAGGTCACAGAGAGGCAGGACCCAGGTCTTCCACTATCCAACCCAGTATAATCCTCCTCCATCACACCACATCTTTGTCTAGATCAAGTAAAAAATTAAAACTTCTTTAACATCATTAATGGCCTTAACCAATCCTATAGTCTAACTTAAGCAGTCAAAACAAAAGATATTACCATCTCTCCCATGGAAATCTCTTCTTAACTTCCTGGTAACTAAAACACAGTTTTGGTAGCAAATATTTCTATTCCATAACTAGATATCAAAAGTTTAAATTCAAAATGCAATGCAAAAATAAGTTGGGATAAATTCATATTAAAATAAAATATTCAATAAAAAATAAATCAAGCAGAGTAAATTCTGCAATGTTAGGAAAATTGCTCAACGGCAAATATGGGAAAGAGATCATAACTTTCCAGTATGCCAGACATTCCTGGATGAATTATGAATATTTCTCATTTCCAGGTTGGAACCTGCCTGAACTAGCAAAGATTTTTATCATTCAAGAAAATTCAGCCCAGTAGTAAGACTGTCTAGATAGATCTGAAATACATATAATAAACTATCTTTGAGTTTAAAGAGCAGATCTTTCAGGACTTTAATCAGTTTTCTGACAGAGTCTGCTTTTTTAATCCTTTAACCCATGTGAAATTGCCATTATTTTTAGGTTTAACATCAGTTGAATATTGACAATTTATTGTGACACAACTGAATGTCTTCCTTGTATATGAAACAATAAAATATCTGGATTAAGTGTATGACCTTTGAAGTCAAAGGTCCTTCATTCACATTCAAGCATTTGCCCATGCTAATTAAGGCAAGTTAATTAGCTCTCAATTGATAAGATTACAATTAGGTATGTCTCATAGAATCCTTGAGAGGATTAACTGAAACGTTGACTATGAAAGGTTTAGCATAGTACTAGACCCCAGATTAGTACTCAATGAATAATAGTTCTCATAGGGCTGACATTGTTGGTGAGGTCTTAATCCTTGACTTTGAGCTCTATCTAGGTTTCTCAGCTCCCTTCTCGAGCTTATTCCTATTGTGGTTAGCCACGAAAACCCTTCCGTACATGATGTTCTGGAGATGCCTACCTGATGCCTACCTAGTGAGCCTGGTTAGTGCCAGCGCTACAGTTAGTTCATCATGCTTGTACTTCTTTTTTTTTTTTTTTAAAGATTTATTTTATTTTATTACATATCTCCCTTTCCCCCTGCTGTGGCGACGCGCCGAGAGTGATCACTGAGCAGGCGCGGCTTTCCCCGCTTGTGGGCGGTCTCTGCGTCCGTTCACGGCCGGCTTTCAGTTCGCGGGTGGCTGGCTGCGCTCCATCCGCGGGTGACCTACCCTGCCCTTGGCGGCTCTTGCCTTGTCCGTGGCAGCTTCTTGCCCTGCCCACGGCGGCTCCGGCCCACCCATGGCGGCTTGCCATTCTCAAGGCGGTCTGCCCGCTAAGAGAGGTCCCCGGGAACCGAACCCGGGGCCTCCCATGTGGTATGCCGGCGCCCTATCCACTGGGCTATTGAGCCGGCCCCAATGCTTGTACTTCTGTGTACCAAGAAACCTCTTCCCCATATACCACTTAGAGAATGGAGTACCTTAACACTTGAACTAATATACACAATTTCTCTGAATCATTCGTAAAAAAATTTGTAATTCATATATAGTGAATATTTTCAGTACTCTATAATAAATCAGGTATAAAACATGAGGTATGTTAGTCCTGATACCTCACTACCATTCACTTTTGACACAGGGCAATCAAGATTCTATACCTGTTCCTCCACTAGCCACCTAGATGCTCTTTCTTGAAATTGTTTCTTTAAATTCTTGAGCAGGCTCTTAATTGTCTCAGCCATTGGTGTCTTCAGATTGCCTCTCTAACTGAACACTCTGTCCTTGATGACAGGATCTGAGTTATTTACTTTTGCATGTGACTAGCACACAGCCTTGCATACTGCAAGCATCCAAATGATATATATTAAATAGAATTGATTTGAATATTCAGCTAATACATAAGTGATGATAAATGTTTGTTTGTAAAATTTATACTTGGACCTTGGAACACGTGGAAAGTGTTTTTGTTTTTTGTTTGAACAGTAAAGCACATATTGTAGATGATTTAAGGGTTTGCAGATTAACTATGATTATCTATTGACCCATTTGTAGCTGGAAGAGTAATAAAGATAATTTTTATTTTTAAGTTCCAATGCATCTTCAATCCTTTTGATTATCTGATGCCCGAATCCATCTTGTCTCTAAGTAATGATCCTTTCAATGTGTGCAGATGGCAGGAGGGTTGCTTGGGTTGCTGAAGAATGAAGTCTCTAAGGGCCAAAGAATTCCCTTGATGCTCCAGAGTAAGACTTTGGTCAGAGGATAATCCCTCAAATTTTGGTGTCTGTGTTGGCAGAGGGGAGGTTGGATGGTCTAAGTTGGGCTGTTCAATATGGTAATCACTAGCCACATGTGGCTATTTACATTTACATTTACATTTCAGTTAATCAAAATTAAGTAAAATTAAAAATTCAGTTCCAGTTACACAAAACATATTTCCAGTGTTTAATAACTACATGTTGTAAGTGTCTAGCAAATTGGATAGCACAGATACAGAGATTTTTCATCATCTCCAATCATTTCAGAAACTTAGACAGTGCTAGTCCAAATAATTAATGGCTGTTTTGCTGGATTATTTCTAGATTCTTAGATAAGCTACGAGAAATGAATTTTGAGAGAAAGCTGGGTTAGTTAGGCCAGTAATTTGTTAAGGAATGGTGAGAAGAGAAGTGGGAGAAAATAACAGATCATGGATCCCCGGCAGAGAGGAAGGGACTGAAGAGTGATAAAAGGGGCCAATTTACAGACTACAATTCCCCGTTATAGATTATAAATGCATAGGTTTACTTGCATACTGATCCAGGTGGGGGCAAAGAAGTCCAGAAAAGGGGGCAGAAGGCAAGAGAGGGGGAAAAAGGCCAGAGAAGGGCTGGCTTGGCCTTTGTGCTTGCTTTTTAAACCATTAATTATTCCACCCCTTTGCTAATAGCATGGTAGGTGTTCCAACTGTTTGCTGTTTTGATTGATTACCCCATCCATCAATCTCCGGGGAGGACCCAATGGTAAGGTCCCTGGAGAATATCCAGGACTTCTCCTGGCTTCCAGAGGAAATCTCGTTCCAAATGGGAGTTCACATGAGAGTCTTCCAGCAGCCATCTTGGAGCTATAGATGTCCACGTGGGCTTCTTGCCAGGTTCCAGATCCATCTATTGATTCCCTATTTTACTAGCCTGCATCAGCTGGAGAACACTTGCATGTCAGAGGGGGCATGGAGTAATTCATAACTCAAGTTATCAGGGAAGGTCAGTACAACACTGTGACGGTTAGGCTGATGTGTCAACTCGTCCAGGTAATTGTGCCCAGTTGTTTGGTCAAGCAAGCACTGGGCTTCTTAATACAAGGAAAATTATGGGCTTTGGTCATCAGTGAGTTTACTGCATAGATAGCTGATTACATCTACATCGACCAGGGAAATTGCTGTCAGCAATAAAGTGACACTTTATCCAATCAGTTGAATGCCTTAAAAGGGGAAGTAATTTCAGTATTGAGAGAATTTCCCATCTCGTCTTTGGACAGCCAAAGTCTCCTGGAAACTCATCAAGGACCTACATTGGACTTTCTTCAGAGCCCCTGGTTTGCAGCCTGCCTGTGGAACCTGGACTTGTGCATCCCCACAGTCACACTCGAGAATCTTATAAATCTCATACTATTTACAGATATCTCTTGTTGATTCTGTTCCCCAAAAGAACCCTGACTAATACAAGCACTGTCATGATTTCTGAAATGCCTTGACAATTCGCAGCTCTTGGATACAGTAACAAAACTCTCCTGCCTGGGAATTGAATTCCAGCTTCACTATATTTGACATACACAAACTTTGTATACAATTAAACAAACACAACTCTTTATTTTCAAAGCTGAAGGAACATTATCATTTCCAAAATTCATTCCTCATGTCTTTTTTTCTTTACAATATTCCTCTAACACCTTACTTACAGAATCTACATTATATATTAATACGAAAGTATTTTATGGGTTTATCAATCAACCAAAGAAAAACAAAACCAAAAAAAAATAAAAAAAACAACAAAAAATCCAAACAAACACCAAGAATTAAAAGAGTAAATTCAGAATTTTAGATGATGTTTTTATTTAAAAAGCTTTCCAACCTGGTAAATATTGCATAATATTTTATCATTTTGGCTTTCCAAGATGCAGATACAAATTGCCACTTTTAGCAAATTCCAGCTTCTCTTATGAGCAGGAATGCTGTGAGGAAAAATACCTTTCATATTTAGATACCAAATCTGAAAAAATATTAAGTTCTCCACCCAAAAGGAAGATCCAATATTGATTTTACTTTTTCAAGGAACTTATTTTCTGAGGTTTAAATCCTTGCTACTGACACATTTGAAAATCAAGATAACACAGAAATCCCTTCCTTATTTGGCTCATATTTTTTTCATTTGTGTGCAGAATCTCTCAAATAAGAGGAAATTGTGCCCTATGGGTGACCTCAGAGTTTGGGTAAATTACTTTCCTTCTATGAGAACTTTAAAACATGCATATAAATAAGAATGAGCATGAGCTTGCAAAGATATTTCTGGCATTCTGTATTTTCCCTGTAAAGTTAGTTGTGCCTGAGGTTAAATGCCTTGCTGTATTTCAAGCTAAGTTTAGTAGAATTTCATGAAATATTTAGGCTTTTATGATGGGACTTTCAAATTGTTAATTTTTCAAGACAGTAGGACATTTTTGATACCCTAAACATTTTTGCCTGACACCAGAACAATCATTTGGCATTTACTCTGGTATATGAATCCCACCCTTTGCCAAGGTCTCTCTTTTTTTGGAGCGGCGGCCCAGGGCTTATTCCTGATTGATTAATGTATTTCTCTGATCTGACCTTGGATAGCATTCATTGCAGAACTCTCATCTCTCAACATTTGCATCTTCATCATCAACCTTCTTTAAAAAATATTAATGCAGCAATGCCCAATTCACCAACTCAATGGACAATGCCGTCATTGGCAACAAATGTAAACAAATAAATAAACAAAGAAATAACTGAGCAAAAAGTATGAACAGAAGAGACAGATTTTCCATGAATTAACAGACAGGTATTCCATGAACTAAAGCTCTGTGACCTTCAGGGGAAAAGGAGGTAATGTGCACTAAAGACTCTTCTGTAACTTTTGTTGAGTGAAAAAGTACAACCTTACCTCATTAACCCATACCACAGTCCTGGGAGCCAAAAATTGTTATCCAAATGCTTTCAAATAAGGAAGTTTAGGCTTAGGGAAATTAAGTTATTAACCGAAGATTTGTTATTTGCCTCTGCTAGGAATAAGCTTGAAAACTAGTTCTTCTGATTCAAAACTGAATCCATTATGATACACTGATCAGTCTATAAAAGATGTTCACTAGCTTAGTCATGTGCTTTATCAAAACAGTAGACTAACATTTTATTTGTATTGAGGAAGTACAATGAAAAACTCTGATGATGATGAAAAGTGACAGTTGCAGCTTAAAAATCAGGCAATGGAATAGAAATAAACAAACAAACAAAAAAGCATAAACTCTAAAATTGAGGAACAAGAATCCATAAAAGATTGAAAAAGAAACAGCACACAGCTGTTGGAAGTCAATTACCAAAGGAACAAACACCTGATTGGAAAATGATCGCCTTATTTTGAGATTTAGTGCAGTTGATTTTCAAACCATTAATTCAAAGTGAATATGTTGGTATATTCCATTTAAGAAAGTAAGGAATTGCATAATGCATTTCAGAACTACGTTTATTAAAAACTCCTGTTTTGTTCAAATATCCAGCTTGCTTTTCTTGATGTTGGTAGTATTTGGGTGGTATATCCTAAGTTATTGAGCAAAGGTGACACATGGTCTCGATAGTATATAAAATATCTGGAAAATTCACTTTGGTCTAACATTTTTTTGATCAAAGCCAATAAATAACATTTTTCTAAATATTCCTGTTTATGGTTAGCAAACTTTCCTTTAGTTTAAAATACCTAGGCATTTGAGAAAATTCACAAAAAGACAAATATTATATTGTTGGGCTTGTATAAAATACCTCGTATAAGCAAAAGCAATTTCATATAAAGAGTAGTAGGTTTCAGGCAAGACAGTAGGACATTTTTGATACCCTAAACATTCTTACATTTTTCTGTTATATGTCTATTTTTATTCAAGCTAAATATTAATCCCAATTCCAGGTAATTAAGTGAAAATTTCAACACCAACCTGACATCATACCTTGTTTCTGAAGAGGCAATGAGTTTTCCATATTGGAATAGTACATTTGAATAGTACATTAAGCAGGGATAGTGTGCAGGAGATTCAAGCCTCCCATTAGGATTTCAAGTAGATGACACATATTTCATTTAAATCCTAATTTTCCATAATTGTATAAGTATCAGCTAAGAGAATGAGACTACCCAGTACACTATAAATTTACCTAATTTCTGTCCATGTAAAATAACATTTATCTTTCAGGGACGTTTTGGGTGATATATGAAATAATCTGTGCAAACCCCTTAGCATAATGCCCAATGAATATTAGCTATGGCTCCACTTTTCTTAACTTCCCTTCTGCTCTTCTGTTTAAGCTTTACTTTAAGAGGATAGAGCTTGAAGATGCCTTCTAATTCTGACATGTCTTCCC
>PVKH010013176.1:0-16955 GCA_004027955.1 Chaetophractus vellerosus | reverse complement strand
TTGGACTTCATTATAAGAGAGACTTCTTTTTGGCTCAGATGTCCATCAATTTATCTTTTACTATGTTATCTTTGAAATTATCTTTTTAAATACAACCAGCTTCCCAGAAAACCACAGCCTGGTTGAACAGATGAGTTAATCCGGCCTAGTCTATTGAGTTTTAAAAATTAATTAATATATTTATATTTTTGAAAAGCTTTAGATTCCATAAATGTTACATAAAAATATAGGGGATTCCCACATAACTCATTCCCTCTCTCCCACTTTCCCCCATTAAACAACATCTTCCATTAGTGCGGTACATTTGTTACAATTGATAAACACATACTGAAGCATTGTTCTATGCGTGGTCTATAGTTTACATTATGGTTTGCTCTTTGAACTGTACAATTTTATAGGTTTTGATCTATTGATTTTTAAAATGGAGAAACTGAGGACTTGGCTGGTAATTATTTATACAAGTCATAGAGCCAGGAACAAAGCCAAGGTCAACTTAGCTAATAGAATACTGTTTTAAAATAAGCACGGTGATGGAACATCATATAGCTATTTCCCTTCCCTGCTGACTTCAGAACTGTTGCCTCCTTGGGACTCCCAAGTATGATGCCCCTTCCCAGCACATGGGTGGGTTCACAAGTGCATTGTGGTATCCAGCAGCCTAATGGGTGTAGCCATCAGCCTCTCAGTTCTGGTCTCCAGGGATACATCATCCAATCAATAGTGTTAGACACAGCTAGGCTATGGAAGGAAAGACAGGAGCAAGTCCCAGGCATGACCTACAACCCTTCATTCTTCCTTCAGTTTACATCTCCACTTATTTATTCTGAAACATTGTCCAAAACCCAATCGAGGGGGTTGTTTATCAATTTTGTTATTTATAAGGAAATCACTGATACATCAAACAATAAGGCTTTGTCTTTAAGGGGTAAGAACTGCATTATGCATAGGGTAAAGATTGAGCTCATTGATTTTAAAGGTGGGTGTTTTATGTCATACTAGATATTCAGTACTGCTATAGTGTGGACTTACCAAGCGATCATATCATTGCCCAAGTGCATGTGGCTTCTAATACCCACCTTTACCTGTATCAATAAATAAGACAAGGAAGGTACTTTATGAACACCCAGGTATTAAAAGAAACCTTCAGTGAGTTAATGAGATTCTTTTTCAAAGAGTTGGACTTAATGAAAATTCTATTATTTTCATAACATCCACTTGAGGCTTGATTAAAGAACTTTTGCTTTAAAATTTTTCTGTGCAGTGCACATCACTGTGCCTGTCCCTTCAAGCAAAACAAATAGTACCAGAAATAATTAAATCCACAACGATGAGGAAGAGGAATGCCAGGAATAGAGGAGCTAATCTCCGGTCCCTAGGTCTGGGGCCGGCCTAGTCTGGCAGGCCAAGGCTTGGAAGAGAGCAATGAACCAGTGGAAGCCCTTCCCTGGGAAACTCGGGGGATTCAACTTTTTAAAATTTGGATTTGTCATTAGGTTTAAGGGTTGTGCCCTGGACAGGAAATGGAGGGTAAAGCCAAAGAGATCTAGATCAATCCACATAAACACAGAGGCAGAGTATAAAAACAAAAAGTCAAAACATAGAAGGCAGGAGACAAGTATTAAATGGCATAGGAAATATCAAGCACTTAGTACAGGGGATAACACATAATGCTTATTAAATGTTAGCTATTATTAGAAAACAGATTTTTAAATGTCTGCTTCCCTTCCTTTAAAGCTTAATAACCCTCACACTCCCCTCCTTTCCATCAGCAAATCCTATCTACTATACCTTCAAATTATTTTCCAAAACTGATCAATTTTCAAGGCTCCCAGATCTCTCTGCATTCAAACCATTATCTTTCAAACTCAGTAACTCCAGAGTTGGTGTTTCTGTTCCCACAGTTGTCCCCTGCAGCATATCTATTACCTGGCAAATCAGATGAAGTCCCTCCCTTGCTCATAACCTTCTCATGACTTTCCAATGCAGGTAGAACCCTTTACATACTCATCACCGTGGCCTAGAAAGTACCCACGTTATCTGACTCCTGTCCATCTCTCCAACTTCATCTCCTAACAGCCTCTCTTCACTTGCTGCCCTTTTCCTGCAGATCTTACAGAAAACCAAACTAGTTCCTACCCCAGTCCTTTTGCACTTGCTGTGTCCTTTGCCAGAAACACTTTTTAGCATATCATCTCATAACTCAATCTTTATTTTCTCTCTTTTTATTCAAGTAAAAGTTTCTTAAAATAGATTACTCTAACAGCTATATGTGAACTTCTGCTCCTCATTATCTCTTGGCTGCTTTCTTTTTTCTTCACAGTACATAATTTTCAACCTGAAATAGTTGGTATATATTCAGTACTCAAACATTTTTGAATAAATGAATGAACAGAGGGATCTTGCTAAGGATGTATGTATAATATCTGGAATTGTATACCAAATAAAACTCAATAAAATGCAACATAATAAGTAGGTGAGAAAGCAGGAAAGAAGAGAAAATAAATGTTGGCAAATAAAAATTAAACTAATAGGAAGACTTTCCCATGAAATTCATTTCATAATCATGTTTATTACAATCGCTAGATGGGCCATGGACCTGACTCTGTCAATGTTTCTATGCTGGGAATTTTCAAATAACCCACTTCACTTTTAAGAAAAAGTATGCACACACCCTAAGAGATTGATATTTTTCTCTCAACTATATAACATTAAAGATGTATGTAATTCCAGCATTCAGGCTTTCCCTCCTCTACATACACATTTTGAAAAAGTTAATTCATAGCTTGACTGCTTTCTACTATGTGACATAAATCAAATTAGTTGACCCTTCTGGCTTTCTTTCCTCATTGATAAGAGGAAAGAAAGCAGATTTTTCTGCTCTTCTCAAAAAGGTGTTGCCTATATAGAGTTCATAATGAATGTGAAATATTGGTATGGTAGTTAGCTATGTTACAACTGCAGGGAAGAAGGTCCACCTGCACCTGGAGCACATGGAGACAATTCAGAAAGCAAAGCAGAGGAGGAGAAACAAAGGGAATGTTTTGAGGCATGTGAGTCCCTGTATCCAGTTATTCCTGAACCCAGCCCACCATTTAGCTATGTGAAACTGAAAATTTTCTTGTTGGCTTAAACTAGCAGTGTATCTGCCACTCACAATTAAAAGTCGCATGGCTAACCTGGAGCTCTGTCTTGACTTCCTCTTTAAAAACTCCCGCTGTGCAAAATGAATCACCGATCACTTCAGCAGGCTTCTCCTTGGGGTTAGGTCTCCCCTGACTATAACTCACAGGTTTGTGCTAAGTGTTTTCTGCCAATATAACCATGGCACCCATGGAGGGTGAATTGTTAAACAGCTTTACAAATATGATTTACTTTCTATACCCTAATATCTCAAATTTAGAACTAACTAGAGCAAGCTCATGTGGAAAGTAAGCCACTCAACCTGACTTGTACTTCCAAGAATAAGCTATTATCCAAGAAGTCAGCATAGAGATCAGGAGTCTGTCTCTCTCAATGTGACTTATGCAGCCTCTCTTTGTAGGGCATTGTGCATTTCCTCTCTAGTGCTGCACAAGATGCTCTCTAGCCATAGTTATTGAATTAATCAATCAAATTTTATTTTTATTGCACCAT
This sequence comes from Chaetophractus vellerosus, assembly GCA_004027955.1. NCBI lineage: Eukaryota > Metazoa > Chordata > Mammalia > Cingulata > Chlamyphoridae > Chaetophractus > Chaetophractus vellerosus. The sequence continues at coordinate 13,322 of PVKH010013176.1, read as the reverse complement.
TCTGGAAAATCTACTCATACACCTTTCCAGTAATACTGAAAAGGCAAATAATCCATACCAGCCAATTAAGAATAAAACATATGTCTTCTTGATGATCTCTGAGCTGTGATGGTTCCAATGGTCGTGGGCCCTTGAAGTTATTCAACATTAAAGCTGAGATAGATTACCGAGGTAACACCTGTAAACAGATCAGTTTCCTTACGACCACCAAAAGAAAATAATACAGTTAAAAAGTAAGGGGTCTAAGATGCTCCAGGGTCTAGAGCCAGACGCAGTACTAATAACGTGCATGTATTGAACCCTTCCCCTTTTAAGAGTTCAAAGAGCTGCACCATGACATTTTATTTGCTCCCATTGCAGCTGTCTGATTTATAACTTCTTCAGGGCCCAGGACTTTAGTAAAGAAGTTCACTCCGGCTTTCAGCCAAGGGTTTGGCTTCTTAAGTTGCTGAGGATGTGTGTTTCCCGGCATTACGAGAGAGAGATCTAAAAATCTAGAATTTGTGGTGGAAGGTGTTGGCTGCTGCCATAGAATGAGGGCACAATGTTAAGATGAGCCTGTCCCCAGGAGAGGTCACCCTACCAAAAAGTCTCAAGGGCACATCACCCTGAGACAATGCCAGGCCTCAATGTGGCATACTAAGTCTTACTGCTCCAGAAACTCCGTCTTATCAGTAGTCCAGAGTTGATGTAACTCAGGGGACTTGCCAGGCCCCGATCCAACTCTCAAGACATGAATTCAAATTAAACTGGGCTACCTGTGAATGGATTCACTCAAACAGAATATTCATCTCAGTGACTATGTGTTTGCTAACTGGGCCTTCTCTCTGGTTTTCCGATATCAAAAACCTAGGGAACTGAAGTAGTGCTTGTTGAATGAATATGGGATCAGATTAGAGGGGCTTAGTTTTCTGTTCCTTGAATGAATGTATGGGCAGTGTTTCTCTGTTCCTCTCTTCCTCTTTTCTCCCTCCCTAAATCTTCCTTTCTTTCTCATATCTACAGGTCTCTGGCATCCTTGTTTTCTGACTATATGGTACTATCTCTACATGGCTACATGTGCGTACACGCACACACAAACACCACTTTGCATGGCCAACTCCTGCCATTTCTTGAATGTCAACTCCCCATGAATTGTTCTCTGAAGCCACCATACCAGGCTAAATTCTCTTACATGTTCTCACAGCTCCATATAGTTCTCACTTCTTATAGCACTTGTCTTGTGGTATTATAATTAACTTTTATTTTCCTTAAGACTGTATGTTCCATGTGGGCAGAGATGTGTATCATCGTTTTCACCCTTTTATCCAAAGCACCTAATAAGGTGTCTAGCATATCTAGCACATATTGGGCTCTTAGGAACAATAAAAATTCTATCTAACATTTTTTAAGCATGAAAATGTGCCAGGAATTGCATTAAGTACTTTATGTGTATATCTCATTTAATGTTCATAGGGTCATCATTTTTGGCAATGATTCTTAGAGAGCTTAAGTCAGTCTTAACCTGACCCTCAGAAACTGACCCTGAAGATAGGATTCAAGTGCAAGTCGTTTATTTGAGAGCTGATCCCATGGAGGAGTAGGGAAGTGAGACAAGGGAAAAGAAAGCAGCCAAAAAAAAAAAAAGTGCATAATCCATTCAACTACCACTGTGGGTGAAGGGAGCTTCATCCCATTGGGAAAGCACTAGCGGTCAGTTTAGTACATGTACCTGAAAGTTTTCCCATCACTGCAGCAAAGGAGTTGAAGTATTTATACAGGAGTTTCTATCAGACAGTGGTTGAGGGGAACTGAGGGCTAGTAGAGATTGTGTTGGGCCATTATTCTCCAGCCCTTCTGGCCTGCTGTGTGCAAGCCAGCACAGCAGCCTCCCGCTATCAGAGAAAGCCCTCAGGAAATTGGCAGGCAGGTGTGGTTCACTGCCTTGGAAGACTCAGGGAGATATGGGCAGCCAGCAGCTGCAGAGGTCCACGCTCAAAGTTCCATTTTTACTCAGAGACAACACTGGGGCTTGAACCGAAGTCTGTTTGACTCCAAAGCCCATGCTTTTAATGATATTTTCATGCATGTGTGTTAAATAAATGAATAAAGATGAATAAAAAGAAACAAGATGAAGAGATGATCATTATCAAGAAGAATTTTTCACTAGTGCCAGCACAAGGCCTGATGAAACATCTCTGTCCCCAAAGAGAGACGGCTTCTTTAGCAACTGGATAGTCCATGCTTTCTGCATTCGGTCTCTCTCCCCTGGGGGAGTGCTGCACCACCCTGTCACTTTTCTTTCTCTTCATAACTCCCCATAATAAGGAGACCCCTCCACTTTAGCTCTCTCTATTCTTCCTGGAGACGTGATAATATAGTGATTTGGTTACAGTTAAGCCTTGACCTACCCTGGGAGTCCTGCTGTTTCTATGGTAATCATCCATCTATCAGCTTGCAGCTGTTATGAATTGATTTTCTTGGTCAAAAGCTCAGATTACTGAGAATGCAGCTTATGGTTGCAAGAAAGCTTGTCTCCTACTCAGAGTTTTTTCTCCTATAGTCTCTTCTTTCATCTAATTCTATGCGGTTTCCAAAATTAATTTATAGGCCTAAGTTTAGTCAATCTATTTTATTGGTTAGGTAATAGTGCACCTCTTGTAATGCTATAGCTGTGTTTTCAGAAGAGTCCTTTGTTAGTTTGGTTCGTGTCAATCAAATCCTTATGTAAAGCAAATAATCATCTCCAGCTTATAGTTTAAGCTGCCTATAGCATAGGCAGGACTTGTATGCTATCTGCTTATTTGTTTATTTTGTGAAATAAAGCCACATCTTCAGTTCAACAGATGCTTATTGAGTGCCTACTGTGTGCCAACCGCTGTGATCAAAAGATGAATAAGATGTGCTAGTCTAGGGGGAGGGACAGACGAAGAATGCAACAGCGGTACAGAATGCTAGCATCGAGTTAAGCCCAAAGTGGTATAAAAGAAACATGTACAAAATAAAACAGCCTAAAGAAAGGGCAGGGAAATAAACAACATTACACAGAGTCCAGTGGTATCTGTGGTATTAGGTTGAGAAAACAATCCAACTTGTGCAAAGTTTCTAACCTGTGAGCAAGCATTTTTTGTTCACACGGCAAATGCTACCATATAATCAGAGAGTCAGGAGGAAGGTGGGAGTTTCGTTCTCCACTTGCATTCCTCTTTCCCCTCTCTAAAGTGTCTGCTCAGCTCTCCACCTGGGTGCCCCGCCCCCCTCTTTCCACTGCCTTTGTAACTTGGAGTAATTCCTTACCGAGGAGGCTGATGGATTAAACACCGACTCTGTTCCCAAGTAAGAAATATGAACTTTATTCAACAGCCAGTGACATTTTAAATTATGTTCCACAGACTAGCTGGATTAAGGGGGTGGGGGAGGGTTGAAACAGGGAGCAGGGGAGCAAGGAGCACACAAGGACTGCTCAGGTCCCCCACCTCTGCCTTTACCTCAACTGAAATGGCTCGACTTACTCCTTTTTTCACGTGAGACCGGAGATGCAGAATTTGCCAAAGAGCACTGGAGGGAAACAAACAAGCAGAGCAGGGAGAGAGGAAGGATACCATGGTAGTTTTGATCATGGAGTTTGAAAGGTTTTATATAAGTGATGAAATGATCATATTTGTGATTTAGAAAGAAGCTTCTGGCATAGAGGTAGAAAAAGGAAATGGAGGGTGGGAAACTGAGGAAGACAAGGCAGGGGGTTATTGAAATAATTACTTCAGGTAAGAGGTGGTGAGAGTTGATCCAGGATTGAATTGGCTGCTATGGAGAGGAAGGGATGGAATCCAGAGTCAGTTCAGGGAAATTTCAGCTTATTTAAGCAAAGGAGCCTTCCCAACAGGCAACGGGACTTAGGCACTGGATTCTGGAAAAATAGTAACAATACATGCCTGTAAGTTTGTTGCAAAGATCACAGTGTTGTGTGACCTTTAAAATGTGTTTTAACTGCATAGAGTGGTGCAAATATTAATTATGAGTTTGTTTCAACAAGATCATAGTTTTTTCTTCCTAGTCAATGTTCTCTCCACAAGCCCCTCCCATGGCTCATTGTAAATTGAGCTTTTCCTAACTCAATTTGCTGAAAGCAATAAAGAATGCCATTCAGTTACTTCCTCTCCAGTTCCAGAATTGCCCAGTTCTATAATCGGAAATTTAAAATTGGATCTCTAAAGCAAGCTCTCCTTTTGCCTCCAGGATGAGCAATTATTTGATCTTTAGAAAGAGGACCCTTCTTACAACCTGTAACAAGTCTTTGACCAATTTATCCATAGGTGGTACATCTGATATTCCGAAGAAGCATGCATGGATCTTGGGTTATATTGCGTATTATTAATAAGGATGATGATGGCTCTGATAATGATTACTTACATATTTTAGCACCATATTTTAGCACCTACTATGTACCAGGGAATAGATATTAATTTTCTCACTTTAGCCTTATAATTATATTCAAAATTAGGTGGTATTATCATCACAATTTTTACAGTTCAGGAAGCTGAGGCTCACACACTTTAGGTAACCTACCTAAGTTCACCAGACTAGTAATAAATAAAACAGAGATTTGATCCCAGCCCAGTCTACCTGGCTCCAAACCTCTTAATCGTTGTGCAGAGGCAGAAGCATCAAGCACCAGGGTCCTCCCACTCCTCAACTACTGGTCTCTCAAAGGGGGGCACCAGCCCTATCTCTAGACCTCATCCAGAACAGAGTGGATTTGCCTGATTGGAGCTGTCAATACACTGAGCAGGCCTTCCTAAGCCAAGAAAGTAATAGGGCCTTGCACAAGACAAACAGAATGACATTATCTGCCACTCTCTGAAATGGGGGCTTAATGTGTCAGGCTAATTAGACAGGTGAGAGGCTGGGACAACCTTCCAGCTTCATGTGAATGTATACCTCAGAGGGAGAAAGATCTGGTAAGAGAATTCCAAGCAGGGACTCAAGCTGTTTAACTGAGCAGTGGAACCCATGCACTGCCACTGTTTCTAGGGTTTGAGGGGATTAACAGCAGAACTGAGCCAGGTTTTCTCATGGAGTTTTCAATTCTCTGACTACTTCTGAGGAGACATGCATCTCCTTTTCCAGCCCTTTCCTCTCAGCTACTTAGAATGAAGGCTCTGAAGTCAGTGTCTTCATTTCCTATGTGACCTTAGGTGAATTTTTTCAACTTTTTTAAACTTCCCTGGATCTATTTTCTCAAATATATGCTGGGAATAATGTGGACACTTTCCTTATGTGGTTTTTCAAATGAGTAGCTTTATCATACCTGGGAAGAGCTTAGCTAATACCTAACGTAAGGTTTATGGATGGAAGGCATTGGGAAGTCTGGAAATGATCAGGAGGTTTTGGGTTATTGAGCTTTGTTTTTCTGTGGTCTCCTCTACTCCCTGAAATAGGTAAGGATATTTTTTGGTTTTCCTCCTCAAAATGACATTGAGTGTCTGAGAACAACTACAGAAACATGAAATATGTGTGGCTCTAGAATAGTATATAATAGTATATAATATATATTCATAATAAAGCAATAAATAATAATTATTCTGTTAAGTATATATTGAGTGTTTAATATGTGCCAGACATTCTGCTATGGACTCCTCCTTTATTTAGCCTTTATAACCACTCAATGATTTAGTTACTGTTATGATCCCTATCTTATGGGTGAGGAAATTTCAGCTTACTAAGCAAAGGAGCATTCCTAAGGACAGCACCCAACAAACAGTAGACCTCAGATTTTAAAATAAGTACTTTGGCCCCACCAACCATGTTGTTACTCCTTCTTTGAACTTTTTTTTTGCCATAGGGTTAATCTATCCACTCAAATATCTATCCTAACTATTGAGAGCTATTAGCAGGCCAAATGTTGGGATGGGCAAAGGGAATATAAGCATTGAAAAAACACCCCTTATCCTCAAGGGACTTAGAGCCTCTAACTTACATGGTGGTGTTCTTTCCCTCCTTTGTTGGATCCTTCACCTTTTACTGAACATGTGTTATTTTCAAGGCCCTGGTTTGGGTACCAGGAGTCTAAAGATGAAAGGACAGATTTCCTATCTCAAGGAGCTCCCAATCTAGTACAAGGAAGGCAATTGCAATGCATGCAGCAAACCACTCCCCAACCCCAGCCTCGTACCCGTGTATGGGTCCATCACAGGATTTGTTCTTCTGGTTCAAAGACAGCTTCAGAAATCCGTCCACACACAGCTCCAGTCAGACATTACTAAGTAATTGGATTTTTGAACTTGAAGTGAAGACTGTTTGCTATCCTTATCTAGTGAAAAGGCAGATAGAGATATATTTGAGCTAGAATTTGAACCCCGGAGAATCAGAGAGTCCTAGGATTGGTCCTAAAAGATCACCCAATTCAACCCCATAATTTTTTTTTTTTTTAATGGGAAAACTACCCAGAGAATAGTAGGGAGTGAAACAGGATTGGGTCAAGAACTCAGGTGCCCCATGCCCATTCCACCACACCAGTGGTTTCCCTCTAACTGAAATGCCTTCAGCAGTGAGGAAGTGGCAACCCAAATAGTGCTTCTCGACGGAGCCGAAGAGAATGGGAGTCGGCACCAATATTTGCAAGTTGTCTGCAGAATGTTCTCTGTGAGGAGACCAAGAAGGACAGGGAGGGGAGGCTGCTGATTTTTTAATGCCATTTCTTTCAATGTATCCTTTTAATTAACCTGTAAAGAGATGACAGCTCTGCCAGCTCATGCCAAGTCTCCTGCACCTTCAGCCCAGCACCCTGGAACGTGAACTTGAGACATCTCTGTGAGCAAAAGTTCAAAATGCTAAAATGGGAAGCATTAACAGGTGGAACCAATATGTGTGCACTTACCAGGATCAATTTTCCACTTAGACAGCTTTTGCCCAGTTATGCTAACTACTAACCAATCTATACATCCTAATGGATTTAAGTAGAAAGGTCAGGAATCATAAAATCATCCTTTGCCCACACATTAATATTCAAGTGTGGGCTCTTGAACCTGCCCCAGGCTCAGTAACACTAAGGACCTACTTGTAACAGGTTACAGAAAGACCAACAGTCCAGACTGTATAGAAACATGGCATTTTGTGCAATTGTCTGAATAAATGAATGAGTTATTGACTGAGTTAGCAAATGAAGACATGGTAGTTGACAATTGATAAGAGAAATGAGCTATAGGATCAGGACTAGAGTGAGATGAGTGAGGTAAGTGCCAAATTTAAGGTGATGCCGAGAAACTCAGTAATCAAAATAATAATTTAATGCACGATTTTTTTAAAAAATTGAAATTCATGATAAAATATCAAAATTCTAAATAAGGATGGTATCAGTTGTATACTTGTAATAAAGAGAGAGACATTGATGTATGAGGGAGATTATGAGATTTTTAATAAGACAGGAAGGCCAATGCTAAAACTATGACTCTGGAAATCGTTAGCAGTATAATCATGGAAGGATGGAAGGGTTTTATTAATTGCTCTTGGCCTCAGTTTCCTCATTAAATTGGAGATAACATCACCCATCGCAGAATTGTTGTAGAGCCTCAGTACACGTAAGGCACAGATCCTGGGCTTATTTATTTTATTTATTCAGCCATGTTTTATGGAGCACTTACTGTGTCTTTTAAGCACTCCTTGCAGGGTTACAAAAATCGGAAAAAAGAGGGGGACATAAAACAGGAACTGAATTGAGTGCGAGATACTGAGCCAGGCACTTTCCCGAACTATTTGTGTGTGGATGGAGCAGAAGCCAAGGAACAAGCAGAGGCACTTCTGAAATGGGCCCGGATTGAATACAGTAGGACATCATATGGGGCAGGAATTAGCAGAAGTAGCACAGGCATTTTTACTCTGTAATCTAATTGAATCTTTATAGTCACTTTTTTTTTCCAGAAGGCATAATATGCCCATTTTACAAGTGAGCACATTAAAATTCAGAAAGTTTAGGTTAGTTTTCTGAAATTACTTAAGCTAATAAAGAGATTAGCTGGGAAGCAGGTCCCCAACAGCCTGTTTGTTCCATCACACTTCTTTGTTAAGATATGGGAAGTGGAAGCCTTGAAGGGGAAAAACTCTCACAAAAGAGAGTTTTATGGGAATGCTAAACAGGGAAAGATTTGAAGGATAAATAAATACTATTAAAAAGTTTAATCCCTTTAATCTCTCTGTATAAACCCAAGCAATATGTTGCATACTTTAAATACTTCATTAAATTTTGAAAAATGTATAGGGATACCAACAGTGTTTAAATTTGGGGAAATTAAGGAAGAAAATTGAGAAATGCTCACAGAGAAACATATTTTAAAGTAACTAAAATAAAAATAGGTAAATAATAGTTCATCCATATAGCAGGGAGAAATAAACGTAAGTCGTAGATTTTTCTATGAAAATTAGGTAAAATAGTGTGTCCCAAAGGCCTGGCCTAACCATGAGGTAGCACGTATACCTACTGCTCTTAATATTTTTAGATGGAATGAGACAACTGCATTTGAATTCCAGATGTGTCACTTATGTTTAGTCTTAGGGAAGTGAGCTTTGATGTGGGTTAGATTTTCTTAGCTATAAAATGGGAACAAATGATCAACACGTTTGTATTTTTTTTTAAGATTAAATATCGTAATGCATACACAACCATTATCTGAGTGCCTAAAACAGTCTAGATATTCGGGAATTTGTGATGGTACTTGTTATTATTGAAAGAGGGAGAGAGAGTGGTCCACAGTCTGAACTGAGATCCATGCTTGGTGGCAAAGCCCCAAAATGTGTATATCTATTACAGGTGATGTGCCACACTGATGAAGGGTGTATATGTGGGAGGTTGTGGGAGGTGTGGGAGGTGGGGCATATGGGAACTCCTAAAATTTCTGTGTAACATTTATGTAAATCTATGTATCCTAAAAAAAAAAGAAATTGATTAAAAATTGAAAAAAAAAGAGGTTAAGAAAATTCTTATTTCAAATAAAACCAACAGTAGCTGTTTTTGCCTTCTAAGAGGAGTGGCAGCATGAGTCAGATCACTGGGACAATAATTCTCAAAGCTATTCCAGTCCTCTTGCTGAAAACTGTTGGGAAGGACAAAAGAAGCCCAAAATTTCAAAACTTCTTCCATGCCTTGCTAAAGGGGGTCTCGGTTGTAGATGGAATATTCAGTGAGCAAAGTCATTAATGAGTTTTGGATATGCCAAGAGAGGCAGGTGGTAGAACACTTCTTTTCTGATTCAACATAACCCCAAAGTTTACAGAATCACAACCACCACCCAGAAGCTTGTCTATATGCACTAACTATACATCTGGATATCCCAAAACATATGGAGGGCCGACTGTTTTTTTTTGTTTTTGTTTTTCCCACTTTGGGATCAATATCAGAAAATAGGGGGCAGAGTAATGATTTCAGGAAGCTGTCAGAGTGAATGTTTATAATTGAAGTTTGGAAAAGTAACACCCAGGGTCTGTTATGTGACAGAGGAGCTGAGAGAAGTAAATTGCCTGTGAACCAATAAGGAGGGCAGGTGTGATTGTGATTATGAGTGATTTTCGTACCCCTAATTGTTGTCAGGAAACCTAGGAGACATTGGAACCAGGAGAAGGGAGTGAGTGACATCTAAATGATGAGTTCCTGGAGGCTTGCGCCAAAGAGGCCCCACCAGGGATAATTCATTTCTGGTCTAGTGATACCTCATGTCTGGGATGTAAGTGAATAAGCCACAGTTCAGCTGTTTGACCTAATATCCAGGATCGGACATAAATGGTATTATCAGGAATTCAAAATCAGTTACTGAGTGAGACAGGCATCTTTGACAAATAAAATGACAGAGTCATCTGGAATGACACACAGACCATTTTAAACATCTCAATCTAAAAAATGAGGAATTAACAAGGCTAGCAGCAGCCAAGCTGGGTCAGAGAGCAATACTCCAAGAATACCTTGGCTCAGACAACCACAGAATGTTAGTGCAAGAAAGGACTTTATCACTATCAGGGGTCACAGAGAAGCAGCTTTCATGATGAAAGTTGTATATGAATCCCTTCTGGTACCTCTCTAATTAGCCACAGGCCCCACCACTCCTTCCAGTCTTATACCAGGTGCCTTTAAACATATATTTTTAAATTATGAGACCATTCAAAGCATTTGAATTCGCAAGCCCTGAGACCTGTTCAATTGTTTGGCACATGAGGAAATTTTAGTTCAGAGTATTTAATGTTAACCACCTATTACAGATCTGCTATACTCAAGAAATCATTTATTCCAATACTTATTGAGTATCTTTTACGTGCTGACCAACATTTAATTTCAAAGTATACAACATGGACATGGGATCTACATTTCTGGAATTTACATTCTAGCAGGGAAAAAGCCTAGACAGTCATGGCACATGCTATGTGCTCATTGGCAATTAGCTCCCTGAAACTTTGGGCCCCAAGACAACCAAAAAAAAAAAAAAAAAGAAAAAAAGAAAAGAAACTATTTATTTATTTTTTGTGTTGTTTTATTATTTTTTGTTTCACGTCTTTGAGCTGCCGATCCTTGCAGCAGAAGCAAGAAATAGCTCTTAATGGAATGAAGTTCAGAGGGCAGCAAACCCCTTAATCTGTACACAGAAGTGTCGGGGATAACACAGGTGACTTCTGTGGGAGACCAAGAAATGTGATTTTACAGGAAGAATTCAATTTCTTTACCCCAAACTCCCATATGAAGAATTCAGGAAACCCATTCTCTGACCGCTTGTGACATATGATAATACCATAGACAATTCTAGCCAGGTATTTGCTGTATATTTTATAGGCATCATCTCATCACAACAACCTCATGATGTAGAATTTATTATTCATTTGACAGATGAGGAAACTGAAGCACTAGAGGTGAACTTTCTCATGTCCACACAGCTAGTGTGAAGCCAGGATTTAGATCCAGGTTTCTGTGCTTTCACAACCTTCCCACTATTCTACTTCTGGGTCCTTGGTAAGTTTTGCTTGGTGAAAGAGATTGTGCCTGTGAGAACAGGCAGAAACTAGACAGCCATGGCTCTGCACCTATAATAGAAATTCTGGGACCACACTCTATGTGCCATGATAAAGGCAAAGAGAGTGGGAAAGATGCTACCAGTAATTAATGTACTGAGAAAGGCTGGATCCAAAACAATTGAAGGAAAAAGTATGTACATCACTCTGCATGGTGCTTTTTGCCCTGTTGTTTTCTGTTGACCGCAGCCTCTGATTACATATGGAAAGACTGTGGATAGGGAGGGAAGGGTATTCTAGACACTTCAAAAAGTAGCACCCTTGAGACAGATGGACAGTTATCGAATTTGTAATGTGCTACAGACCATGGGCTGTATGCCAAAGGAAAGGCAGTATCGGGATGATAAGGAGACAACTTTAGGCAGATGAGGCTTGTCAGTTTCATGAGCCTAAGCCTAAGAACGCACTCTTTCTGCCACCCTACCCCCCAATATATAGAACTACCACTGCCTTCTAGGTGGTAAATAAATCCCCCAAGATTCTTGCCAAATGATGTTGGTCAGTCTTGAATTTAGATGGTAGCATGAGCTACTACATGTTTTTCTGGTTTTAATAGCTATTTTATTGGTGGTGTAGTGATTAATGGATTAATGGTGTCTTTAAAATATTTCTGGTCCCATCCTCTTTAGGGTACATGGTAGGCTTGAATTTTCTTGTGTTTGAATGAGGACAGATCTGGACAATGATTTTTGAGCTACACTGTAGGACTTCCCGTAGTTCTCTCTTCCCTCTGGCTCACCAGCAAGTGGCTCTCAAGAAGATGGCATCTCCATTAGCTTAGGATCCAAGTGACTATAATCAGCAAAGCCTTCCCACCCACCACTCACCCAAAATAGATTTATGGATTGGATAATATTTTTGTTCTTTAAAACTACTAAGTATTGGGGTTGTTTATTATTGCAGCATACCTAGCCTATCCTGACTGATAAAACTGTGCCATTAGGAGAGGCTGTATAAGATACCAGCCAGAAGCCAGTTATACTGTTTTTTAGATGTTTCTAATGTTATCTTAAAGGCAATATGTTATTTTTTAAAAACATTTTAAAAAGCCCTTCACTCTGAAATGACACTTTCATTATGTTCAATTACTGAGTATTAATACCCCTTATTAGACATCCAACTCATAAGTGATTGTGAAAGTTAAATTTAAATCTCTTAGAAAGATATATGAATGTAAGGATTAGCAAAAAGCTTCAGTTAAAAGTTAAATTTATAGTGGGCAGCAAATGTGAACTTCAAACTCCAATTACAATGTCACTTCTGTACTTACAACTTTTTAATGGCTTCCCTTTGCATTTGTGCCAAAGCTAATTTCTTAGCCTGAGCAAAATATGTTTCTCCATGATAAGGTTCCATAGTTATTGCTCCAACCACTTCCCTCACAATCGTACTGAATCGCTTGCTTACTATGAGTATGAGGTGTTCTCTCATCTCTTAGTCTTTATGCGTGATCTTGTTTCTCCTCAGAAAACATGTCTATTCACTCACCTTGACTCACTTTACTCCTTCAGCTTTCATCTTGGATATGATTGTCTTCAGGAAATCTTCCCTCTTCCCTTTATGGTAGTTTAGGAGCCCCAATACAACCTGTTCTTTCCTCTAGTGCAGTATGTACCATGTTGTGTTGTAATTGTCTATTTATTGGTTTGCCATCTTTACTGACTGTATTAGCCAAAGGGCGGCCTTTGCAATATACCAATAATTGGTTGGTTTTTATAAAGGGTATTTATTTGGGGTAGAAGCTTACAGTTACCAGGCCACAAAGCATACATTTCTTCCCTCACCAAAGTCCATTGCCCCGTGTTGGAGCAAGACAGCTGCTGACATTTACCAGGGTTCAGGCTTCTTGGGTTCCTCTCTTCCAAGGCTGAGTTTCTCTCCGGGCTTAGCTCTTCTGCTTTCTCCACAAGGTCAGCTGTAGACTATCAGGCGGACGGCTCACTTCTCTTCTCCTGGGGCATTCTCTCCAACATCAGAATTGCTTCTCAAAAACTGCTTCTCAAATCTGCCCCCTCTGGCTTTTGCCTTGCCTTTTATATCAGATTCCCCCACCCACCAAGGGGTGGGGCTCAACGCCCTACTGACATGGCCCAGTCAACGCCCTAATCATAACTTAATCATGCCCAGATGAACAGATCAGTTTATAAGCATGATTCAATATTGATTTTTGGAATTCATAATTACATCAAACGGCTACACTGACCCATGAGCTCTGTGGTGGTTTGGAGTTGTATGAACCCCACATAAATGTGTTCTTACACTCAATCCATTCCTGTGGGTATGAAACCATTGAAAGTAGG
>PVKH010013175.1:0-16955 GCA_004027955.1 Chaetophractus vellerosus | reverse complement strand
TGCTGTGTTCATTTTTTCTCTGCGTTCTTCTGTGTCTGCTTGTCTCCTCCTGCTGGGGCGACCTGCCGAGTCAGCTCACCAGCGCGGTGGCCCACCTGCTCGTGGGGGCTCACCCTTGCTCGCGGGGGCCCGCCTTTGCCCGTGGGGCCTTTTTGCCTGCCCACAGGGGCTTGCCTTTGCCTGCTGCAGCGTGCCCCACCCGCGGCGGTGTGCCCTGCCCATGTTGGCTTGCTTTCTCGAGGCGGTCCGCCAGTTAGAAAAGTCCCGGGGACTGAACCCAGGGCCTCCCATGTAGTAAACCGGCGCCCTACCAACTGGGCTATACAGCCAGCCCCTGATCCTTCTTTTAAGTTATTCTTAGGGAACCATGTGTATCTCTCTATGGTAGAACTTTGTCCACTTATTGAATTCACCTCTAAGTTGCTTGAGTGGAGCATGTGTTTGTTTCTCTTTGTTATTCCTCTTGCCTGCTCTGAGTTCTCAAATCACTTAGAAATTGATAATTGTTTCCTTATGTAGGTTGTATTAGTCAGCCAAAAGGGGTACTGATGAAAAGTACCAGAAATCTGTTGGCTTTCATAAAGGGTATTTATTTGGGGTAGAAGCTTACAGTTACCAGGCCATAAAGAATAAGTTACTTCCCTCACCAAAGTCTGATGCCACATGTTGGAGCAAGATGGCTGCCTTTCTCTTAAGGCTTTGTGGTCCCATCTTCTTCCAATATCAGCTGTAGGCTGGAATAAGTCTAGTCTCTCTATTCGGGCTCATTTCTGTCTGGGCTTAGCTGCTCTGCTCTCTCCCATGTGTTTACTTCCCCAGCTCCAGCTCACAACTCCAACCTGTCTTCTCTGCCCTGTGGTTTCTCTGTGAGACCCTGCCCACAAAGACCCTGACTCAAAGTCCTACTAATGTGGCCCAATCAAACCCTTAATAATTATTTAATCAAGTAAAAGTGAAACCTCTGAATGCAGTATAATTTCATATTCCCAGAGGAAAAGACCAATTCACAAACATAATCCAATATCTATTTTTGGAATTCATAAATAATGCCAAACTGCTTCAGAGGTATACAGAATCAACTGTGTGAAGGAATCTTTGCCTTTTCCTTTCATTACCACTGACAGGTGGTGACATAGTCTTGGTATTAATTTCAGGTATCTATTGCTGCATATCAAACCATCCCATAACTTAATGGCTTAACAAAATTTGGTGGAAAACCATGGGCTTCTGGGCTAAGCTAGTGTTTCTTCTTTTGGTCTCATCTGTGGTTGCTCAGCTGTAGGTGGCTTCTGTCATCTGGTGGCTCACCTGGAGCTGGATGGTCTAGCACAGGGGTTCTTAATAGGGGTTTCATGAGCTTGAATTGAAATTCAAAAAAACATTATTCCTGTGGGGATGTCAGTGTGGGTGTGATATATATACAGTATATTGTGGACTTTGGCAAAGGGGTCTGTGGAACACAAAAGGTTAAGAAAGCCTGGTCTAGAATGACCTCACTCATGTGTCTGGCAATTTGGTGCTGCCTGCCAGCTCTGCTCCTGTCGTAGTTGTCAAGAGGGCTGACCCAGGCTTCTTTACAGAACAGCCTCAGTGCAGCAAGAGAATCAGAGCAGAAGCGGAGGGCATTTGGAGGCCCAGGCCCAGAAGTCACGTAGTGGCACTTAGGTCACAATCTGCTGTTTTCAAAACAGGTCAGCAGACCAGCCCAGATTCAAGGGGATGGAGAAAGAGACTCTGCCTCCTGATGGGAGGAGCAGCAAAGCCACCTTGCATAGCAGTGTGCATATAGGGGCTGGAGGTATTTGAGGAATTGGTGACTTCTTAAAAAATTAACCATGTAGCACAGAATTCCTTGTGAGAACAGGACTGGCACCTCTACTTTTAGAGCTCTTTTTTCCAACATTGTATTACTCCTGTGGTAGTCATTTTACGTACTTCAAATTTTGTATGTCTTACTTCCTGCTTTAGTAGGCCATATTTGTTCTTTAGTAGGTCATTTTTAAAATTTAGGAACCGTATAATAGACATTTATTTCTCCTATAAAACATACCAAATTTTTATATGGCACATTTTCAATCAATACTTGTGAAGTATTTTTTAAAAATTTATAAATAATTCAAGTTTACCGAAAGGTATGGGAATAATTTAGTTAATACTCACCTACCTACCACTCTGAACATCTTTCCTGAGAGAGAATTAGAGGTGGTGACGATAGCAAAAATAACATCACCTCTTTAGTTAGATTGTGCATTATACCAATCTATGGTTGGCTGACTTGAACATCTAGCCAGCATTTATGACTTTGTTACAATGGGAGAATGAATTCTAAATTTCAAGCACCCTGCCTCACAAATTTAGTTGTCATTATTTGGGGGCTGCCTTTAAAGCTAAGGAAATACTCCTGCGTGTGAATATAAAGCAGCTGAGTAAGGTCAGTATCTACCTGAAAATAATGCAGTGATTACGAAGTACAAATTGTATAGAGGATTTTTTTCCCCTAGAACTTCAGAATTCTTTGATACAAGGGAGGGAAAGTCCCAAGATGTAGATAAAGGTCCTTTAAGGATGTCAGTATGCTATCTCTAGTACTTATTTGTTACAAGTAAAACCCTGATAAAAAATTTTAAAGCTTTTATTTGCATGCTGAATTTGCTTTAGAGTTGACTGATAAAACCCAACAGAAATTTTAAAGCTTTTACTTAAATATTGCATTTGTTTCATGGATGATTTTTTCCAGAGTACTTACAAGCTGTGTGTATACTGAAGGGGGCTAAAGAGAGAGAGAAGATGAAAGGTTTAGTGAGAAGAAAGTAGAGTTTAGGGGCTGTGCATACTATTAAGTTCATTTGCCCTGTGTTATATCTGAAAAACAAAAATCCTTGCTGTCTGTCTTAATTC
Organism: Chaetophractus vellerosus; assembly: GCA_004027955.1. Taxonomy (NCBI): domain Eukaryota; kingdom Metazoa; phylum Chordata; class Mammalia; order Cingulata; family Chlamyphoridae; genus Chaetophractus; species Chaetophractus vellerosus. Next base: position 14,057 of record PVKH010013175.1, on the reverse strand, counting down.
CTGATCTTATTCTCTAGCATCTCCCCCTTTTTCTTTTCCTTCTTTTTTTTTCAGACTTTAGTTTTTATTTTGAAATAAATTCAAACGTACAGGACAGTTGTAAAAATAATACAATACCTATACAGAGAACTTCAACATACCCCCCCCCCAGCAGATACCCAGATCCACCATCTTTTAACATTTTGCCACATTTGTCTTATCATTCTATCCGTCCACCTAGCCATCTGATCACTTAGCTTTCTACCAGTCTGTCTGCATATCTATTTTCTAAACCTTTGAGAGTAGTTTCTATATATCATGCTCCTTGAAAACTTAATACTTCCATGTATGTTTCCTAAGATCAAGGGTATTCATTTATGTAACCACCTTAATTGCAGTTAACACATTAAAGAAATTTTAACATTGATGCAAAGCTTAGACGCTATATGCCAGCTTTGGGGAGAATCATTATTTGCCAAAGTTTAAAAAAGTAAATCACAGGCATTACATTTTCTTCCTTAGTACATGATTATTTATCTGTGAAAGTGACATTTAACTATATAGCCTGAAAATAGCTCTAACAATTCAGTTTTTCCTTCATAAAACAAGGATGATGATGTCATCTTCATTGATTAAACAAGACTGTAGCTAAGAAGTTCTGAGACATAACAGGTGCTTTCCCAGCTTGCTCTCCCATCTTTCTAGCTTCTTTCCTATCCTTTTTCTTTTATATCCTTATATTCCTTTTTATACCTCTGCCACCCCCTTTCTTCCCTGGGTTCTCTTATTGGCATCCCTACATTGCATTTCAAATATACCTTAACCCCTCTGCCTTGGCTCAATTCCTGAGAGATAGTGGGAGTCACTGCAGTGCCAGGGCTGCTCAGAGGGGATCACAGCCCACATTCAAATTGCAACCCTTCAGAGAAGCCATCCTGCTTCATCATTTGCCTTCAATCCCTCCTGCATGCTTTGGGATTTCTTTTGGGGTGAGCAAGATCCCCTGTCCTTAAAGAACCCACATTTGTATCCTGACCTTTTCTCCAAGCAGATTCTAAAAAATGTTTTCTGTAAATATACAACTGTGTCCATTTATGCAAAACTGGAATCTATTCATTGTTTTCTCCTTTTTGCTTATTGCCATGTTAATATTCACTAGATAATCTTGTCTTTGGCTTATGTTTGACCTTTACATATACTGAATGGATTGGATAATTTTTCTAGTGATGCAGTGATCTGATGTTGGCAAAGTGATATTTCAATATTGTATTTTCTGGAAAACATATTGAAATTTTATCTATTAAAAGCTTTTAGCTTTTTATAAACTTCTAGCAAACAATTATTTTGGGGGTCCACAAAGTTTCTTTTTAGGTTTAGTATGAATGAGTAGTTATTTTATGCAATTCAAACTAAATCTTTTAGCTGCTTCTGCCTCTACCGGCCTCTGAGGAATCTATAAGTGATAGTATTAAAATGGGAAAACATATGTGGAAGCTTATGATGGAATCACAAGTCTTTTCTAGGAAATGTTGTGGTACTCTTAAGGAGGGAAGGAAGGAGGAAGAGATGAATGGCCGCAAATGTTAGTGTAGTCAGTATGGCACTGGAAACCTAAACTGTCAGTGGCAGTGAATGACACCATTACTGCTTCACACTTGTCTTTTTAATGTGCTCCCTTTCATTGTATTGCCCTCTGGCTCCTGACTTACCTGCAAACATACAAGCACATTTAAAAATTTGCTTAGGATTTCCTGTGACACAGTCATGTGTCACTGGAAAGTCTGCTGGCTGAGTTAACATGTTGTCAAATGGGAAACAAGATACATTACTCCTTTGAAAAACCCAGTTGGTTTGGATAAATTCTTTAGTTTTTATTAGAGAAGTTATGAGTTTACAAAAAAAATCATGCATCAAATACAGGATTCCCATATACAGTCCTATTATTAACACCTTATTAGTGTGGTACATTTGTCAGAATTAATGAAAGCACATTGTTATCATTGTACTATTATAATCCATGGGTTACCTTAAGGTTCACTGTTTGTGTTGTACAGTCCCATGTTTTTTTAATTTTTAATTTTTATTCTAATATATATATATAACTTAAAATGTCCCCCTTTTAACCACACTTAAATATATAATTCATTGCTGTTAAATACATTCACAATGTTGTATTACCATCACCATGATTCAGTACCAGAACTTTACGTTCAACCCAAATAGAAATTCTGTATACTTTAAGCATTAACTTCCTAGTCCCTATACCCACTTGTCCCCTCCAAACCTATATTCTTGATTCTGACTTTAAGATTTTGCTTATATTATTTACTGTCAGTGAGATCATGCAGTATTTGTTCTTTTGTGTCTGGCTTATTTCACTCAACATCATGTCTTCAAGGTTCAACCATATTTTCACATGTATCAGGACTTCATTCCTTTCTTACAGCTGAAAAATATTCCATTGTGTGTATATATCACATTTCTTTATCCATTCATCAGTTGATGGACACTTAGGTTGCTTCCATATTTGCCAACTTTTGGTAAGACATGGATATCCAGTTTTCCTAGCACCATTTGTTGAAGAGACTATTCTTTCCCAATTTGAGTGACCTTGGCACTCTTGTTAAAAATCAGTGGGCCATGGGGCTGGCCCTGCTGCTTCTCCTGTGGAGGAGAGCTGGAGAAAGTACTGCAGGTAGGTAACCTCAGTGCTGCATGCGCCTGGCTTCCCAGCATCCCTCTGGCCTGAGCAGCGAGGGGCCCCAGCAGTCCATGCATCTACCACTGGCTGCAGCCACAATGTGTTTGTTAGGACAGCCGGTTCAGCTACATGGAGGACCTGCAGGAGCTCACCATCACAGAGAGGCCAGTCCACTGGAGCCTCAAGACACCAGAAGAAACAGAGACTGACAGTTGATGAAGACTTTAGTGATATTGAAAGGGCTGTTTATGTGCTGAGATGTTCTGTCCAGTGCTGGGAGTGGTGTGTTGAAGTTCCAACTATTATTGTAGAGACATCTGTTTCTCCCTTCACTTCCGCCAGTGTGTGCCTCATGTATCTTGGGGCACCCAGTGCTGGTCAAGATATCCAAGGTGCAAGTGTGATTGCAGATCTTCCATTTTTGATGTGACAGAATCCTGCTGAGACATTTCGGTGAGTTTTGCAAATGTCAGATGTCTTCCAAGGTCCAGGAGGATGCACACTTAATTATTCAGAGAGTGTGGCTCTCACAGATGTTTGTCCAGAGGGCATGGCTATGTGGAGGAGAACACTTATTGGAAGTCCTGCGTGTTACAGGAGTGGAAATGCAGTTAACGGCCACAGTGTTGTTTTTGACCGTTCCACAGGAAGAATCGGTATCAATTCAAGCATATGCCCACTCCTTCCAGTAAGTCATTCTTCTGCATCTGGAGCACAGGGATGCAGCTGTCGGCTGGAAACTCTTCTATCGGTAATGGAAGCATTGCCAAAAGAAACCCTAAGGCATGAGATTTTGAATCCACTTGTTTCCAAGGCACAACTTTCCCGAACAGTCCAGTCTCATTTAGTTAGTTGTAGGATTTAGGAAAATTGACCAACAAATTTGATGCCCATACCATTAAAAGAGAAATACTTTCCCCTGTAAAATCACTCTGCCAAGATGTAGAATATGAAGTTTGATCTTGTATGTGTCGGCAATTAGAAAATACAGTTTAGGGCATTGGGACAGAACTTACAAAAAGTGTGGTGCTCCCTGAATTAATAGAGCTCTCTAGGGATGAAGGCAGTAGTATACAGCTTGCAGCTTTTGAAACTTTGGTTAATCTGCTTGACATATTTGATACAAATGACAGAAGTCAAAGTGTACTTCCCTTAGTGAAATCATTTTGTGAAAAATCTTTCAAAGCAGATGAATCAATTGTTATTTCCTTATCTCTCCATTTAGGAAGACTATGTCATGGACTATAGGGTATTTTTACTCCAGAACAACACTTGAGATTTTTGGAATTTTCTAAGAAACTCTGTACCTTGGGTTTGCAACAAGAAAATGGACACAATGAAAACCAGATTCCACCTCAAATCCTAGAGCAGGAGAAGAAATATATTTCAGTCTGGAAGAATTGTGCTTATAACTTTCTGGCCATGATTGTTTTTGTTGATCCCAAGAACTTCCACATGGAACTCTATTCTACCTTCTTTTGCCTTTGTCATGACCCTGAAGTACCAGGCAGATACACTATTGCTATTTTCTTTTATGATGTGTCTAGACTTCTGAATTCTGGGGTGTATTTAATACATAAAGAACTAATAACACTATTACAAGATAAATCACTGGAGATATGAGATGCCCTTATAGATCATCTTCCAGAAATTTTGGAACTTATGTCTACTTGTGGAGAAAGCAGTGTTCAAGAAAATAAGAAAATAATCAGCTCTGCCAGACTTGATTCCAGCACTCACAGCTGCTGAACAGTGGGCTGCAGCCTCCTTAAAAAGGAAGACTCATGAGAAGCTTCTACAGAACTTTGCCTGTCTGCCACATATCATATCAAGTGATCAGATTTATTATTGTTTCTTACAAAGAATGTTCACAATCATGATGACAAAGTCTAAAAGGCAGCATCACGAACCCTACATTATAATTATTGTATTAGTAAGGGTTCTCTCGGGAAACAGGATCAACAGGAGATATCTGTCAATAATATGAGATTTTATAAGAGTCTCTCATGTGATCGTGGGGATGCACAAGTCCAGGTTCCGCAGGCAGGCTGCAAACCAGGGGCTCTGACGAAAGTCCAATGAAGGTCCTTGAGTTTCTGGGAGAAGCTGGCTGTCCAAAGATGAGCTGGGAAATTCTCTCTGAATGTTGAAATCACTTCCCCTTTTAAGGTATTCAACTGATTGGATAAAAGCATCACCCATTGCTGATGGCAGTCTCCTTGATTGATGCAGATCTAATAAGCCATCCACCCAGTAAACTCACTGGCGACCAAGGTCCATAAAAGTTCTTGTATTACAATTAGCCCGGTGCTTTCTGGACCAAACACCTAGACACAATTACCTGGCCGAGTTGACACATTAGCCTAACCATCACAGTTATGAAAAAGATCAGAGACATGAGGTCATTCAAAAGTTAATTGAACAGCTGGGCCAAGGAAAAAGTTACTAGAATAGACTTTGATTTGTGAATTTATTGTAGAGATGTTTTCCAAATCATTTTTCTGTAAATATTTCTTTCTGCCTACTGTTGAACTAACACATAATCCAGTAGGAAATATGAGAATGAAACTTTGCTGATTGTTGGCCAAAGTGAAATCTACTCTGAGGATCCCTGCAGATAATATCTACCTCAGCCGTTAGAGATTTGTGTGAGAAAAGTCCTGTGTCAAGAAAAAGATAAAGATGCTCTGGCTATTATAAAAAGAACTGTGTTAAGAGTTGGACAGAATGGAAATGTCTGTAGATGCTCTTCACACACAAAAAAAGTTTTATGAAAAAGATTTGATGGCTCAAGAGAAAGAGAAGAACTTCTTCTTTTGGAAATGGAACATTTAGAGAAAGAGAAGCAACAGAATGATGGAAGGCCCCTGAGTGATAAAATCTTTCAAAAGAAACAAAGACACTAAGACACCAACACCTCTCCCCAAGAGTATCACTGTTTTTGTTCCTGGGTCCTCTTCTGCCACGCCATTGACAAACAAAACAATCAGGAAATCCAAAAGCCAGTCTTTTAATAATCAAGCTTTTCACCCAAAATATGGCAACTTGGACAAGTGCACTAGTAAAAGTTCTCCATCAGGATGTATACCTTCGGTCTCAGGGTAAACAAAGACTCCTGTGATTTCACTAACAGATGAATCTGATGTATTATTCTGGACTCAGAATTCCAGTCGTTCTGACTTCCTGTTCTCCTAATACTCCCTTACCAAGCACCTTCCATGGAACAGGTAACTCAGTTGCTCCAAAGAGCACCGCAGAAGGATACCTTAAAATCCATAAAATCCAGTCCATAAATCATCTGTGTGATGGAGACAAAACAAAGACAGCTGGAGATGATGACATTGATGGAACAAAGCTAAAACAATAACAGGGGCTTTTTATTTTAATGAAAGGAGAAGAGAGACATAATGGCATCTGATGCTGTTAAATTAGATCCCCTAGGAGGTATAATTTATAATAAATAATGTGATTGCAGAATTCCAATGTTATAGTGAAATGCAATGAAAAACAGTTTTAAGTATGTGCTTTACTGCTGCAGAAGAGACAAGTCTGCCTTTATTTGTGCAGGGAACCATCTATTTAATTTTTCTCATTTAGAGTTTTAGCATTTAAAATTTGTATGAAAATCCAAATCAGCTGAAATTGCCTTAGCTAGATAATCATTTGGAAGGGGACTGGGGAAGTAAGGCAGATACTCCATTTTGTTAGGACTTTGCAAGCCCAAGTGAAAAGTCATACAGAAAAGGGTACAGACAGTTCCCCAGTTTATCAGTCTTATGATTGTGTTGGCAATGTGTTGTACCTGGACATTCACAAATTTAAGTTTGGCAATGGAAAGTCTATGATTTCCAATAACTTTTAGCTACAAGTACCTGAAAATAATAGATTGATTACTTCCTTTATTTCCTAGAAAATTTATTTTATAAATACTTTGTTTACATTTTAGATTGTATTTCTTTACTTAATTTAAAATGATGATTCTAGTTTGAATCAGCTGTTCTTCCAAGCTATCATGCTTAAGCTATGTCAAAAGCATTTAATTGTATTGATGCTAATATTTCCTTCAAAATTTGCCTTTAGAATGTATATCATTCTTATTTTTTTAAATTTTTCTATTAGTCTCAAAACTGCAAGCTAATAAATTTTCATTGTTTAAGCCCACCCATTACATGATATTTCCTTGAGCAGCCTAGGAAACTAAAAGTTTTCATTCTTTCACCATAATGTGTTCCAACTTCCTGTGATGTTAGCTGCCTGATTTTCATATACCATATTGAGGAAGTTTTCTTCCATTTTTAATTTTCTAAGTTTTTTTTTTTAATCAAAAAGGAATGCTGGATTTTGTCAAATGTCTTTTCTGTATCAATTTAGATGCTCATGTGTTTTTTTCTATCTTTCTGTTAATGTTATATTACATTAATTGACTTTCTTATCATGAAGCACTGTTGCATACCTGGGATAAATTCCACTTGATTGTGGTGTTTAATTCTTTTAATGTGCTGTTGCATTTGGTTTGCTAGTATTGTATCGAGGATTTTTGCATCTGTATTCATAAAAGATATTTATCTGTCATTTTTTTGTGTGTGGTATCTTTATCTGGCTTTGGCCTGAGGTTGATGTTGGACTCAGAATGAATTAGGGAGTGTTCTGTCCTCTTGAGTTTTTTGAAAGAGTTTGACTGGGATTGGTGTTCATTCTTCTGGCAGTGTTTGGTATTTATTGGCATACAGTTGTTCATAGTATCCTTTTATAATCCTTTTTATTTAAGCCAGGTCAGTAGTAATGTCCCCCTTTTCATTTCTGATTTTAGTTAATTTTATTCTTTTTCTTCAGCTAATGGTTTGCCAATTTTATTGGTCTTTTAAAAAAACAACTTTTCATATTTTGATTTTCTTTATTGTTTTTTTTAATTCTTTATTTCTTTTATCTCCACTCTAATCTTTCCTAATTCCTTCCTTTTGGTTGCTTTAAGTTTAGTTAACACTTCTTTTTCCTCCAGTTTTGAGGTTAGGTCTCTTACTTGATATCATTCTTCTTTTTTAATATAAGCATTTAAAGCTATAAATTTCTCTCTCATCACTGCCTTTGCAGCATCTCATAAGTTTTAGTATGTTGTGTTTTCATTTAATTTGCCTCAAGGTATTTCCTAATTTCTCTTATGATTTCCTCTATAACCTATTGGTTCTTTAAGAGTATGTTGTTTCATTTCCACATATCTGTGAAATTCCTTTTCTCCGTCTGTATTTGATTTCTAGTTTCATTCTCTTATGGTCAGTGAATACATATTGTATGATTTCAATAGTTTTGAATTTATTGAGACTTGTGACCTAAGATACAGTCTATCCTGGTGAATGTTTTTAAGAGCACTGGAGAAGAATGTGTATTCTGTTGGGTGAAGTGTTCTATATGTCTGTTACTTCTAGTTGGTTTAAAGTATTGTTCAAGTCTGCTGTATACTTAGTGATCTTCTGTCTACATGTTATATCCATTATGAGAGTTGACATTGCAGGACTTTCTTATTCCATTTTGCTTCCCTAGTTTTTGTAATTCTTATACCTTTTTGACCTTCAGTTCTTTGCTTAGTGCCTACTTCCATATTTATTTTTTATTTATTTCTGGATATGTTTTTCATGTATTTTCTTTGTGGTTACTATCGGGTTAATATTGAACATCCTAAATATATAAAATCATATTTGATACCAACTTGATTTCAGTAGCATACGTGTACACTATTCCTATACCCCTCTGTTCCCTCAAATTTTTGGTGCTGGTTACAAATTATCTTTATACATTTTATGTCCATAACCATAAATTTATTATTTCTTTTTATGTATTTGCATTTTAGCACCTGTAGGAAATAAGAAGTGAAGTTACATACCAATGATACACTACAATAATACTGGCATTTACAATTACCCAGATGGTCACATTTACGGCAGGTCAATATGGCAAAAGCCTTTCTTTATGCTGCTTTGAACTACTGTCTACTGTCCTTTCCTTTTCACCTGAAGAACTCCCTTTAGCATTGCTTGTAGGGCAGGTCTAGTGGTAATGAGCTCCCTCAGCTTTTGTTCATTTGGGAATGCCTTAGTCTCTCCCTCATTTGTGAAAGACTTGCAAGATATAAAATTCTTTGTTGGCAGTTGTTTTGTTTCAGCACTTTAAGTATTTCAACCCACTGCTTTCTTGCCTCTGTGCTTTCTGACAAGAAATCAGCACTCAATTGACATAAAATGTTTCTTTTCTCTTGCAGCTTTCAGAACTCTCCTTGTCCTTTGCATGTGATAGTGTGAGCAGTAAGTGACAGGGTATATTTTTCTTCATGTTTGTCCTGTTTGGTGTTCTCTGGGCTTCTTGGATGTGTATACTCACATGTTTTGCTATATTGGGGAAATTCTCTGTCATTTCTTTGAATATTCCCTCTGCCCCGCTTTCTTCTCCTTCTGGCCCTCCCATAATGCATATATTGGTACTCTTGATGGTGTCCCATAGCCATCTTAGGCTATTTTCATTTTTTATAATTCTTTTATCTTTCTTCTCCTCAGCCTGATTCTTGTCAAGTGTCTTGTCTTCGAGTTCACTGATTCTTTCTTCACCTCCAATTTGTTCTCCAGCTCCAATTGTTCTCAAAGCCTTCCTGGGTTTTTTTTTTTTTTAATTTATTGAAGCATACCACTCATACATGAACATCCATAAACAACAAGTGTATAGCAATAGCTGTGACTTTATAAAACAAACATACATAACATCATACACGGCTCTCATACCTCACCCTACCACTAATACCTTGCATTGTTGTGAAACATTTTTAACTGATGATTAAAGAGCATCCTCAAAATATTGCTACTAACCAAAGTATTTTTCCCCAACCTGCCCTGTTATTATTTTTATATCAATTATACATGAACATACATAAACAATAAGTGTATAGTAAAAGTTGTGAAGTTACATAGAAAACATTCATAACGTCATACAAGGGTCCCATACATCAACCCTCCACCAACACCTTGCATTGTTGTGAGACATTTGTTACAAGTTATGAAAGAATATTGCCAAACTCTTACTGCTGATTATAGTCCTATTTTACATTTGGTATATTTTTCCTCCAACCCACTCTATTATTATTTTTTAAATATGTTTTTATGACAGAAGTTGTAAACTTAGAAAACAATCACACACATGTGCAGAATTCCCTTCCTGGGTATTTTTCATCTAAGTTATTGTGGTTTTCAACTCCAGTAGTTCTGTTTGGGTCCCCTTTAAAACTTCCATCCCTTTTCTAAGAACCTTATATTGCTCATACTTTGTTCTTTCTCTGTGTTTTATTTCATCTCCTTGGTCAGTTTCAAACTTGGTATGTCCACAGTCTGATTGTCTTCATTGTTTTTTTCTGGATTTTTATACTCTTCCTGTGGATCAGCCATTATTTCCTGTTTCTTTGTTTGTATTGTAATCTGTTGTTGAACACTGAAAATTCTAATGTAAAATTTTTACTCTGGGATTCATTCCCTGAGATATTTGTTTCTTGAGTTTGTATCTAGCTAGCGATGTGACAGATTTTTTTGAGTGTCAGCAGCTAACAAAACCAAGCAAACCTAAGCAGAAAACACCTTTCACAATCTTTGAAAAAAGTGACTTGGTGTTGGCTCGTGCTCTCCTTCAGAGTTCATCCCTCCTATAAGAAAGGTCAGCATAAGGTGAATTCAAATCAGGGCCCTTCCTGTCTTTTCTGGGCCTGTGTCTTGTCTTGAGCTCCTGCTTGCTAGTGGCGTTAAGACAGGTGTTCTTAACCTTTTTTTGTTCCATGGACCCTTTTGCCAGTCAGGTGAAAACCACAGACCCCTTACTAAGTCCACACAGTACTGTGTATTAGTTAATAAATATATCACACCTGCACCAACATGTCCCCACAAGGATAATGTTTTTTTGAATTTCTTTTTTTTTTTTTTTTTGGTTACATATCCCCCCCCACTTTCTGCTTGCTCTTGCTGTGTGTCCATTCTTCTGTGTTTTTTCTATGTCTGCTTCTTGTCTCCCTCCGTCTTTGTGGCGACGCGCTGAGTCGGCCCTCCGCGGAGGCGGCTCGCTCCGTTCGTGGGTGGCTCTATTCCGTCTTCACGGGCGGCTCTGCTCCATGTTTTGCAGGCAGCAGTGCTCCGTGTTTTGCGGGCTGCCCGGCTTCCACGCTTCGCAGGCGGCAGCTCCGTGTTTCACGGGTGACTTTGCCATGCCCGTGGGGGCTCCGCCCTGCCCGTGGTGGCTTTTTGCCTTGCCCATGGCAGCTTTGCCCCCCCCACGGCGGCTTGCCTTTCTCAAGGCTGTCTGCCCGCTCGGAGAGGTCCCTGGGAACCGAACCCGGGGCCTTCCATGTGGTATACTGGCGCTCTTATCCACTGAGCTATCTAGCCGGCCCCAGAATTTCTTTTTTAAAGATTTATTTTTTATTTTCTGCTTTTTTTATACTAAGTTTATACTTTGCTCTTCTCAGAATAATATAATATATAGAACCACTTAAATATTTTGAGGTTTATACGTCTAGTTTCAGATATTAAATTTGTCTCCTATTGAATGACAGCTGATTAACAAAGTTGATATAAGGCAGTGAAAGCTGACAATTCTCTATGACTTCATCTGCTAGTGAATAAGTAATAAGCTGACTATAAATAACATGGGTATAGTTAAATTGCAAATCTTGTTTCCTATAGAAAATATTTTTCTGCCCTGGTGACATGGAAAATCCACAATGAGGATTTATGTATTCCTCTGCACTTATCATTATGGTGAATATCTCTTACAGTTACACTCATTAAGCTAGACAGAAATAATGACATCAGTTTTCAGAGATTCAGGAGAAAAGGATCCCAACGATTACTTATATCTGAGGTGTGTAATTTAGGAAGTAATTTTCATATTTGAGACTGTGGCAATTAGATGGGAATAAGAAAGATTCTTGCCTAAAGCTAGTTCTATTATATAACAAAATTCATTTAAGAGATGGCTGATAGTATGTTTCTATAGTTCTCTAGTAGAGATTTCTTTGTATAATTTAACATGGTAGTAGCAGCTTTTCTAGTACATGAGTAGCTTTCTGCTATCTGGACTCCTGAAATTGATCTGTCCCAGTCTCTGTCTATTTGGACAATTCACATACCTCTGAACTTGTTTTGAACTTGTTATGCTAATGGAATGCCCATCTGCCTATTGTAAAGTGGTGCCAATATTCTCCAGTTCTGTCCATTGAGCTCTGCTTTATGGGGAGGTGTAGATGCTGTACTTTGGTCAGCAGTTGGGAAAAAAATGCAATTTGGGCTGAAAATTGAGTGAAAGGAAAACCTTGGATATAAGAGAAGTATCATATTCTTCAGTAGATAAAAACTTTAGATAAATTATTTATAAGCAAGAGAAGAAAAAAGGAAAATAAGATCCAGTGTAAAAAAAATAGCGAGTGTCAAGGGCACATCTAGTGCCCAGATCTTGGTTCAATACCTTTTTCCAATAAAAGGAACCAGGGTTTCTTGGAGAAATGGTTGATTCTTGGTGGGGGAAGTATACAATATGAACCTGGAACAGTGCCAGAAAGTAAGGAGGTGCTCAAAAAAGAAAACAAAATAAAAGACAGACGTACTGATGGGGCGTATTAAAGGGGCACAAGAGGCAACTCATAGGACTCCCAGTAGCCAAAGCTGGAACAGTTTAACCCAAAGTATAAATGGAATACCCAGGAGTCTATACTGATACAGATCCATGATTGAGTGTATAAATAAACAGTGGAGAAGAGACAAATCTGTGCGGAAGCATTCCAAATAATTTATATAGATAATCTACCTATAGGAGGGGGAGCAGCACTCCATACTCCTTTAGTGGGGATTGCACATAGTGATTTTCTTCTAAAGAGTACCATATGGAATCGGGAGAATAAATAGTAACTTTATAGTGGAGAAACTTGACAAACATTACTTCAGCCAGGTGATCAAGGTCAACATTAGCAGTTATAAATTATGTTGAAGGTATTTATCCTTGATATGATGTGATGAAAATGACATGTCTGTGGTCTTCCTCCCCAAAGCCCATAACTCCAGTCTAATGATGAGAAAAACACCAGAAAATTTCCAATAGGACATTCTACAATATACCTAACCAGTACTTTACAAAACTCTTAAGGTCTTCAAAGACAAGGAAGGTCTGAGAAACTGTCATAGCCAAGAGGCACTAGGAGAATGACACCTAGATGTCATATGGCATCCTGGGTAGGATCTTGGAACAGAAAAAGAACCTTAGGTAAAAACTAAGGAAATCTGAATAACCTATAGTCTTAAGTCAATATTGATGACACACTTTTATTAACTAATCAGTTGTAATAAATGTATCATACTAATGTAGAAGATGTTAATAGGAGAAAGTGTGTGTGTCTTGTAGTGAGAATGGGGAAAGAATTATAATAAGAGATCTCTCTGAACTGTCTTCTCAATTTTTCTAAAACTGCCCTAAAAATAAAGTGTATTTTAAAATGTCAGGAGTCTAACAAAATGTTATCCTAAGCAAAAGGGGTAAGGGAAAAACCTGTTCTCAAGGTTCATTTTCCATGAGGAGTATTTTGGCAGTGAGTTTTAGAAAATTGGACAGCAGCTTTTCTTTTTTCCTCAAAGTAGATTATAGATTAAGGTAAATTATCAAAGTTACATAAAAAGCAGTTGCTCCTTAAAGTAGGGTTTAATATACAGACAGAGTTCAAAAGAACGTAATCTTTGAATCAAAGGATATTGTCAGAATAGCAAAGGAAGTTTTTTTTTATTATGATTTATTGTTGCTTTACTTTACAAATGACATAGTTGAACATTAAACAAAACCAAATCAATCAAACAAAATGTCCAAGAGACAAGGGGTAAATTAGCCCTAGAACAAATAGTGGGTGACCAGGATAAGCTACCAGCATTGGGTTGGCCATCCTTGGACATGGTGAGCTTGCTGGAGAGAAGCCTTAAAGTTGAAGAAACTGGTTGGGTGGCATATGCCTGGGCAGTAGAAGTAAAAGGAGTGCTGACTTGGAAATTTCCGTGTTTTGTTTGGAAATGGTATCAGGAAAGGGCTAAGTATTCCTATTCAACAATATTCAAAGTATGTCTAGCAAGTCCATAGTGAGATTCCTGTAAATCTACAAGGATTGCAATAATTTCCTTCAGTTTTTACTTTTAGCCTCTAGATTATTGTCTGGAAGATGATGCTGAAGCAGGCTCAGCCATCTTTGCTGATGAGTAGTAACATAGAATCCGAGACCCCAAAAGAGCAGGTCATGTGAACATTTTGGGAATTTACTTGTTTAATGTAGAGACCAGCAAGCACCATGGACACTTAGCTTTACTTTCTATCCTTATTTCTT